>VYZM01001149.1:0-13582 GCA_013398915.1 Dromas ardeola | reverse complement strand
AGGACTGTATGAGGTTTGGTAGTTTTGTAGCTCTCAGAAAAGAGTTGCCTACAGCTGTCACCCATGGCCTTTTTTTAGTTGTGCTCGTTGTTACATGAGCAAATTGGGCTGCCTTATTGAGCTCCAGCACCTCTCCTGATGCACTGGGTCTTCCCTCTTCAGTCTGCAGAGCAGTGAAGCAGTTCTGCAAGGGCACCTCAGTCTTCGGGCAGTCTCTTCGTCCNCTTCCCTCTTCAGTCTGCAGAGCAGTGAAGCAGTTCTGCAAGGGCACCTCAGTCTTCGGGCAGTCTCTTCGTCCTGCTGGTCCTTGCCATCACAAGCTTTCATTTTTCTGCATTACTGGCCCCCCTCCCTTCTGTGTGTGCTAGTAGGGGATGTTTTGGCTGTTTGGCCATGGGCTGTGGGTCCACTGCAGACTGCGCTTGTAACCAGCTGTGTGTCTCCTTCTCACCCTCCTTGATGCTATGCAGCCTCCTCACTGCCTCCTTCAGCTCAGCCACATGCTGCAGGAGGTCCTCCACCTGGACACACCTTTTGCAGGCATGTCTGCCACTTAAGCCTGCCCCAGGAGAAAGGTCCAGGCATCTCCTGCAGTTGGACTAGATGACTATTGTAGCTCCCTTCCAACTGAAATAGTCTATTCTGTTTGCATAAATTTGACAGCAACGTTTACAAAGCTTCCTGCTCCTGGAGGGGCTTCCTGTGGAGATATCAGCACTTCTGGGAAGACCCTGAGGTGGGTCCACAGACTTGGGGGGTCATGGACACTGCATCCTGGTGACTCTGCCCTCCCCTCTCTGCAGTACTCCATCCCCTCAGTGCCATGACTCTGCCTCTGAGGAGACCACCTGCCCGAAACTGCTTTAATCTCATGTACTGTTTCCTAAATTTCTCAGTGCTACCTGCTCTTCAGCTAGCTGCCATGTGTTCATGTAAGCACTAATGTCTTGGATTGATTGTCATCCATGTAATGGTGCTGTCTGAAGGAAAAGAGAAAGCCTGGGCAGCAGAGGGTGCTGTGAATGCACTGGTGAGGGAGATGATCTCCTGCCCAAACCCTCATGGAAAGTGTAGCATTTTGGTATATTTAAAAAAACCCCATAACAGTTCTACAGCTGGCTATGGCCACCCAGGGTAGGAGCTCTGCGGGGATGGAGCCCTCTGTGCTGGGAGGATGGGAAGTGGCAGTCTGGCCAGGTCCAACCCGCTTACCATCTGTGTTATGAACTGTAACGCCACCGGCCATGTTTGTGCTGCCTCGGGTGGGTGAGAGCTGTGTTTTTGTTGCATTCCTTACAATGCATTGATAAGTCATGCTGTTATTTCAGGACCTCAACAAGCTGTGAAGTTGGCCCTGATGGGGGCCGAGGTTGGACCACAGACCCCCAGAGGCTGCTGCCAGCCAACATCACCACGATGCCCTGGTTGGCTCTGCGTTTCTTCACTCTGCAGCTGTGGAGGAGCAGGAGGGGGAGAAATTACCTCCTCTGTGTTTTTCAACTGGTTATAAAGCTTTTTGGTGTTCCTTCTGATGCAGAACAGGTTTCTTCTAATGTGTGCATCTGTGCTGTTGAGTTTAATTTAGCAAAAAAAATGAACTCAGGTTTTTCTGGTTTGTTGGTAGCAGAGTGTAAGGTCTGTTACTGAAAAAAAAAACACCCAACCCAAAAGCCCCAGGGCACACCTTCTACGGTTTCCTTTCCTCCTTTGTCACCAGGGGGAGAAGCAAGGTTTTGTGCAGTCTGTGCTGATCTCCATTGCTACCTTATAATTTTACTGCTCACATGACTAACCCCTCCTTCCTCTCCCTCTGAAGCTATTTTTCAAACCACTGCAGGTCAGCAGCAGGGTGGAAAGATGGCGTTGACTTCAAGGAGAGGCAGTTGCCCCCTGGACACTGGGCTGTGAGTGGTAGCGCAGGCCCCTTCTAGGATCCTGCCTGGGCAGCGGGGTGTGTGGACGTGGTTGTGCTGCATTGGCCAAGGGGCAGGTCCAGCCCTGGAGATGCATCTTCCCAGGCTCCATCCCTGTCCCCAGGCCCCTCATTATCTCTGAGCTTCTGCTTGGTTGGGGAAAGCACATCCTGACTCCAGCTATGGTTTTGCTGATTATTGTCCACGCACATGCCGGTTGTCCTGAAAGCACTGGGCACCATTTAAATTGTGCTAGTGGACACACAGTGGTGGCTGAGCAGATGGTGCCAAAGCGACCTCCTCAGATGCTCTTTGAGCTTCTTCGTGAGGTGCACGTTTTTGAGACCCCACCCTTACATGGACAGACAAAGCCACGGGAAGGTGACATCCTTCACATATGTGCTGGATGCTTTCAGGGAATATGCAGTAACTTTTCACCCTCAAATAACAAAGCAAAGGTTGCGAGGTGCTCACAAGTAGAAGGATGTGCCAAGAGGGACTTGTGCTGACATGTGGCTGCCCTGGCCGAGAGGAAAAGCCGAGGGCTTGATTCTGCGAGTGATCTTCAGGATCTGCCAGGCAACTCACTGAAATGCATCTGAGCCTGTTCAGCTGGGAGATCCTCCACCACTCAGGGCCCTGTCCCAGGGACGCTCCTCTCATTTCCAGGCTGTTCCCTTGGGGCTGGCTGGGGTTCCCCGTGCTGCAGCTTGTGCAGGTACCTCTGGAGCTCTCACTGTGCCCCTCTGAGTAGAGTCCAGCCCCAGTGCCTCTGGGGCCCCTTTGGGCAGGGGGAGATGCTCTTTGGTCCCCCTCACCTCCTCATCTCCGGCCGAGCAAGCCCAGCTCCCCCAGCCCCTCCTCGCACACCCTGGCCTCCAACCACTTTTGCCAGGGTGTCTCCAGGCTCACTCTGATTTGGGGGTGTCTCACTAGCCCCTGGGAATCCCAAACTGGATACAGCGTCATGATTTGGCCTTCCCAGTGCCAAGCAGAGGGAATAACCCCCTGCCAGTGCTTGCATCTATGCATGCATCTCCTCTGGCTTGAGGGGATCGGGAGGGCCGGGTGAGGAATCATCCTTCCCATGGAGCAGCCAAGCCTGTCCGGGAGGGAAGGTTACGGAGGTGGGGCAGGGGCTGGAGAAATAGAGGAGGTAGGTGTAGGGAGAGCCATGGGCTCACAGCTTGTGCAGAGAAGCACGGAGCACAGCAGGCGTTTCTGGAGGGGGTGTGAAAGGAGGACTTTTGAACGACCAAGGAAGACTCATCGGGCTTTGCTGCAAGCCACTGAGGTAGATGAAGGTGAGCCTGGAGGCCAGAAGCTGCCTGTGAGGGCACAGGGAGCACAGGCAGAGCTAAGTCTAACTCCTTTCTACCTGCTGCCCTTGGTGGGGAGTGTCTGTACCCGCAACCTGGTAGGAGCTTGTTTTGTTGCACCTAGGGGTTTTCTGAAGAGCTCCTGCAAGGAGGTCTGTGCAGATCTGCCTGCAGAGCTCTGTGCATCTCAGGAGTCTCCTCTGTCTGAGCCTGCTCTGGTGCCAAGGGACAAGGCTCTCATGTCATATCTACTGCTGGAGACTGTCCCTGATGCTGCAAGTGGTGGGGGAAAGGCAGCTTTGGGCTGGGACAAGGCTGGGATACAGGTTTTACAGGGTGTCTTGGTCTTTAAACAATGACCAAATGTGAGAGCTCTTTCCAGCCCATCTTTATGCAGTGGGGAAGGTAATTCCCAAGCCTGGTCTCTTTTCCTCTTGTTGCTTCTGCCAACAGTTGGCTCCACTGATGGTCCTGAGATGTAGTCTTCCCCCATACCCTGGCCACATCCCCACATCTCTGAGCAATGCACGATGGTCTGAGTCCAGCCCGTGTGTGCTGGGGATGAGCTGGTGTCAGGCCAGCTCTGCAGCTTGTCTACCCTGTGACATCTTTCCTCTATTTCCAGCTGAAAACAACATGCAGTGCAATCCTTCTCACAATCTGTTGTGTGGCACACAGGTGGTTGCCAGTGTTAACAAATGTGTCCCTAAATGAAAGGACACTGAATGCACTTTTGCCTCAGGGCTCATGGGCTCCTGGAAGAGCAAGCCATGACCTGCTGGCTTGGTATGGAGCCAAGCTGCTGCGGTTGTGTGCCGGAAGCCTTAAGGTCCCCAGGGAAGCAGCAGAGGGCTGTGAAGGACTCTGAGGGCAGGATGGAGAGCCACAAGTGCCATGAGAGGGCCAGCTTCAGCATGTTCTCAGCAGTGCCATGACCATGGGCTGAGCTGGCCCATGGAGGTGCCCAACGAGTTCAGATACCCCAGGATTTAGGGTGCTGGGAAAGCTGGCACTGCCACCCCAGGCTGAGCTGGCCCCGCTGTGGTTCCTGGAGTCTGTCTTACCCTTGCCCTCTTCTCTCCAAGGTAAATTTTCTCACTTCTGCTCTGCCCACCAGAAAAGCAAGGGCGCTCTACCATGTCTGCACACAGGAACCAGGGCAGTGGAAGAAGCTCCTTCAGGAAGGACAGAGGCATCACCTCTATTTGATAACAACTTCTGCTCTACAGGAAACAGGTCCAGG
Source organism: Dromas ardeola (assembly GCA_013398915.1). Classification (NCBI taxonomy): domain Eukaryota; kingdom Metazoa; phylum Chordata; class Aves; order Charadriiformes; family Dromadidae; genus Dromas; species Dromas ardeola. The sequence goes on along the minus strand of VYZM01001149.1, from coordinate 9,107 downwards.
GTTCCCCAAGGCTTTTCCTTATGGCCAAGGAGCACCTGGTCCCTGCAGGTGGGAGTTGTCAGTTATGCCTCACCCATCTCACCCATCTCACCTGTTGATCTGTTGTAGGTGGCAAGCCAACATGATCTGCTCTTTCTTGGGTGCCACTTTTTGTTCCTGGAACAAAAGCAGGATCAGCCTTTAAACCTTGTGGTCAGCATCTTACTGAGACAGATGGCTTGTAATGGTCCGTCAATGGACCAGCAGGTTACTGAAAGGGGCATCTCTGCCCTGCACAGGCTCCTGGAGTTACCTGAAGGTTGAGCTTTGGACCAAAGCATGGACAGCATTGCTGTCTGTATCTGTAGGAAGGCTGTGGCATTGGCAATGTACTGGAGGGGAGAATACCACAGAGGTCTCAGCATTGCTGCTGAGACTCTGTGCTGAGATGAGCTCTTGCAAAACTTCCTCATGAGTCAGCATGGGAGCTGTGCCATGGGCAGAAGGCATGGGGTTCAGCAGTGATGCCATCAGTGGTGCCAAATGTAGGTCTCAGCAGTCACAGCCACCTGAATGCAGCTACTGGGCAGATGTGGCTTCTCTGTAGGTTTTGGGGAGCTGTAAGGAACAGTCACCACTCTTGTTCCACCTAAGACACCACTGGACACCTACCACTCATCAGAAGGTTTGCAGAGCCCCACGCAGACATACTCAGCATTAGTCATGCTGCATATTTGATGGGAGAAATGCTTGCAACTTATGGAGCAAGTAGCTTACACTACAAAGGCACAATTAAGGCCTTACAGGAGCCCTTGTAACCTCAGAAGGTCTCCAGAGAAGAGGCTGTCACATGTGAGGATGATGTCTGGATAGGGAACGGCTGGTCTAGAGGACAGCTGGACACGCCTGAGCAGGAGGATCTTGGAGAGCTCAGGCACACGGATGCTTGGTTAACTCCTGGGATGGGTGCCTTCAGACATACGCACCCATGTGCCCTCTTTCATAGTTTCAACAGCCTCTGTTGCACTTGAGCTGCCACAGGACCCTGCTTTGTGAAGCTGGATGGCTCAGCAGAGCAGTCCTGGCTATCCCCACCTTGCAAAGCTCCTGATCAACTCCTCTGTGCTGTTAGTCCCACTGAAGCCTCTGCTCAGTAGACTTCCTCATCTGTCTAGCAGTCCTCTGGTCCAACAATGTGTGTATGTGTCAATCAACAGTTGGAGCATCTCTCCTGCTGAGCTACTGCTCTTTAGTCTTCCTCAGACAGGCACATAGTTTAGGTTGGACAGACCCTTGGAGGTCTCTAGTCTCTAGCAAGTCTCAAAGCAGGGTGATTTTCCAACTAGATTGGGCTGCTTAAGGCTATGTCCTGTTTAGTTTTGAGGGAGCTTTGGACCCTCTGCGCACCAACACTCTGCGCACCTGTTCCAGTGCTTAATTACATCTGCTGAGAATTTTTTCCCCCTAAAATCTGGGTGTATTTCTGGACCTTTCACCAGCTGTTCATCTTGTTCTGCAGGAAACTGGACAAGAGATATTTTATTATATTGACCTTTCCTGGAACAACATTTTAGGAATGCTGATAACAGGAAATACCATTCCTGTAATGCTTTGGGGATGGGTAGAGTACAAAAGTATCTTGCCCCAAACAGGAAACTCTTGTGAAATCTTCCCCTTCTTGGCAGCCAGTAATATCTTGCATGTCTTCTGCTCTAGTTATTGTATGCTGGTGGCTTTCCCTGCCACTTCTTAACCATTTACTTGTGCTTACTTTTCATGGGTAGCTGTGGTTAAGGCTTTCAGTGCAAGGTACAACATCTTGTATAAAAGGAGCCTTGGGTCTTTTCCTTGCTCAAGTTGATGATTAAATGCCTACTTTGTTCTATGGCACTTCTCAGCATGGTTTTCACTCTCTTTTCTTGTAGGAATGCCCACCTCTGCCTTGTTAGGTCCCTGCCTCCTGCTGCCTGAAAGGTCACCTAGGGCAGGGCATTCCTAGCCTGGTATTTTGCCATCTCTAAGTAGCTGTTTTCAAGGCAGAAGAAGCTGCAAACTTGGCCATCCAGTCCAAGTAGGAGTGCAGTGAGCAGCAAGGTCATTGGCAGAGATGTTTTTAGGTGCTTGAGTCAGTGGAAATGTTCCTGTAAGTTTTCTATACTTATGCTTCCTTTGGGTTTCGTTGCATTGCAATATCCCAGGTGACTCAACACCCCCACCCCCCCACCCCCACAAACTAGTTTTGTACTGTGTCCTCTCACATTTTTCAAAACACTAAACCTCCTCTGCTGAACATGCTATATCCACCAGAAGCTCTGGAGATACATGCTCTGGTTTGCACAAGCCACTGTAAAAGAGTCTAGAAAAAGGCTACAGGACAAGTTTGCGGGTAAATAAATGCTGCCTTTTGGATTGCTTGGACTGTACTGTCAGCACCGTGAGCCCTGAATTTGAGTCATGACATTTGTGCTCAAAGAAATGTCATGTGAGTGGTTACAGCCTTGTACAGTTACCGAACCAGCCCACTTCCTCCAGGACCTTGGCTGGGTGTGGGGAACAGCACCCAAAGGCCCTGTAATTAAACAAAGTTCTTGCAAAGTGCCACATCCTGCTCTTTCATGTGAGCATTTAAACTTAGGAAAACAAACAAACAATAATTCTGTTGGTGAAAACCACAGTAAGCGTGGCTCCATCCACACCAGAGATATTTTCCACTGACAGAGGAAATATTCTGCTCACTGATGATATCACCCCAAAAAAGTCATGAGCACTTTGTGATCCATTCTGTCTTCTACTGGGCTGATCTGCACCTGGACACTCATTCCTTGAGCTCCTTCAACCAAGGTGACACTGTCCTTCCAGGGCTGTGGATAAGCTTGGTCCATGGAAAACAGGGCAGGACATCTCCATTGCCTGCAGTCACCACCTCAGAGCAATCTGGTGCAAAAGCAAAACCTACTTGCTTTGGTAGCACTGAACAAACATATCAGTCAGTAAGATGGAGATCCTCCCACTGCATGGGAACAGGCTGCTCCTTTTCTCAGTTCAGATGGTGATGTTTCTGCTTGTGGCCTAATTCAAGAAGAACTAAGCATCCATGGAATAGGTGCTGCCACTGTGTGTGAAACGTGTCTTCTCCAGTCAGGCTGGTTTGGCCCTGGAAATGATGCAGACTGACTTGAGTATTGAATAGTTGTGCTGTGAAAAAAGTGGGTTCCAATTCAGTCATGGTCTGGGCTTTCTTCTAACCCAGATGACCTGTTGTATCACAGGCTTTGGACTTGAAGCTGCCTGCAAAGAGCCTGACACGCTGGTTGTCCTGCAGAGATCTGCTGTTGGCAAAATACCTTTGTTCCTTGTTCAGATCAAGGCATCAACTGAGTTCCCTGTCAGATTTGTGGTTCCTGGGACTTGCATAACCCACAGGCAGAAGCAACCTTTCTTACTTAATGTCTTTGCTGCCACGAAAGTCACAGCCAAAAGCATCTCAAAACCAAGGACACAACAGCATGGTCAGGGCAGACACATCTCCAGAGGTGGCTGGCAGTAAATGCCCAAGGAAGGTATGAGCAGAGCTGTGACATGGGGAGAGGACTTTCAAAACAATGTTTACAGCCAATTATTCAGATCTCATTAGTTATCTTACATGCAGGGACCATAGTCAAAGGCAATACATTGGGGTGTGTGAACTGTGAGACTGCTATCCCAGGGCTCCACCGGCCCCGGCTTGGCAACAGGTGCCACTGTGCTTTGGTGTGTGCATATACCTACATCCCACCAGGAGAAGAGGGGGTCATAGGTTCCCAGTAAGCTCTTGAGAGTCCATGGGGCAGTGCAAGGAAAGGAGGATCTGGGCTGTGACCTTGTGCAGCTCCCATGCTGACTGTCCTGTTTTCCCCAGCTGTCAGAAAGTGGAGAGGTCCAATACCTCAACTGTGAGAGATACAGGTGAAGTGCACCCAGATGGGACCCCAGTCTCTTCTTCTCAGTGAGCACTGCATGGGGGCTGGGAAATACAGAGTAGACCCGAAACTGTTAATACATTAATTGCTGTCTCATGGATGATTGTCCCATATGCCTGGTTACGCTTGTATTCCTCCACCTGGCTTTTTCCTGGATGTTGCTTTGCAGTCATGTGAGTCCACCTTGGCTAGACAGAGCCACAGCTGCTGATGACAGTTCTGCTGTGAGTGGGAGGCTGGGATACAGACCCCAGAGATCCCTTGCCACGACCATTGCTCTCCTGGCAGGAGAGGTGATGGGGCTGGAAGACATGTGGTTGAAGGGGCCTATGGACACAAAGCCATCGTGGAGGGCTGATTGTTATGCCTGCCCCTGTGAGGTTTGCTTAGCACCCTTTGGATTTTGACTCTTGGGAGCTCCACACGGATAAAAGTCAGACTGCCAGTGTCATGTGAACCTGGTATTTCTTCCTCCTTTCCTGGGTGAGCTCTGCCTCTTCCCTTTCAACCCAGGCATGGTTGTGCCACCTTCTCTAGGGAGCATGGTCATCCCTGTGCCTGCTGCTGACATGCAGAGTTGTCATCCATTGCCAATGGGTACCTACACTGGGAAAGCCAAGCGTAAGCAGACGGTGACCTGTCTGGCAACCCCAGGTCACGTTGCCCTTCGTATTAGAGATGAGGCGGCTGGAATCCCTCTGCAGAGATATGCCAAAAATGCAACTCCCAATTGCAGGGTGCCACAAGGCCTGGGTGTTCCCACTGATGGGGACGTTGCCCAACAGCTCATTATCTGCCTTCAAGATGTGGTGCTTTGCTGCTGCGCTCCCTGGGGTTTGGGATACCACATCTGAATCATCAGGCTGGAGAAGAAGAGCGGGCGGTGTGATTGGAGAGGGACTGGGCTTTCAGATGTTGACGGATGAGTCCCAGCCTCTCCATGTGTCTTTATAAGCCAAGAGGACATGTTCACTCAGTGCCGCCGAAGCTCCTGACTGCACGGACGGGCCTGGAGCACAGGTCAGGTTGATGTGCAATGCGTGCCCTTCTTCTAGCCCAGACTGTTGCTGAAAGAAAGGATCCCAACCGAGTCAAGAGGCTTTATTGTCCCTTCAGTTGTTCATTTTATGCTTGGAGAACTCGGGCATTTTGATCACCATTGGAGTTAAACTGTCCTCTGAAGGGTGTGCTTTGCAGTTCTGCATCTGAGCTCCTTGTTTTTTGCAAGTGTGAGCTCTGGTGCTTCCCAGTGAGCTGAGGCAGTGCTGTGAGTCTTTCTGGCTGTGGTTAGACATTTTCCTGGGTCTCCATCCATTTTGGCTGTGTGGAGCATGGGGCGTCCCTGCACCCCTAGCTTTGGCTTGGTTGGATTACCCAGGGCTGATGTGTGGGGAATGGCAGCTCTGAGAAGGAGCAGAGACCATCTCTGCCCTCCTCCATCGTACTTGCCTGTGCCCAGGGACTCACAGTTGAGCAGCAGTTTGCCAATTGCGTTAGCAGTTCTGAGTTTGAATGATGGGACATGTTGCATTGTCTCTTCTGAGGAAGGCACTGTTGGGCTCTTCTCAAGTTTGTTGATGTCTCTGGTACATACTTTGGCTTGGTGCTGGAGGCAAGTGGTGGGAGGACCCACAGCTGAATTGAGTGATCCAAAGCACCCAGGGTCTGAGCCTAGGGGTGCCATGAGGCAGTGCTGAAGCTCTGAAGCGTGGCAGCATGCGGCTGTGTCAGCTGGAGATGGGCAGTCGGGGGCTGGAGGAGATGGCCCTGCTGTGGCTGAGTTCTGTGGAGGCAATGCTTGCTGGGCAAAGCAGGCAGGTCCCCTATGAGGCAGTGAGCTGACATCTCCTCTGCCAAGTCCTCCCCTGCTGGGGCAGGAGCAGGGGATGCACCACCACAGGCTGGCTCCATACAGTGCTGGGTACCTGAGGATGGACACAACTCTGATGACTTTTGTGACCCCAAGGCTTGGGTGCAGGAGGTGAGGACTGTAATTTTGGCTGGTCTTCATGTGTTCCTACCATGTTTTTACATCAAAACTCGAGTCTATTAGTGCTTGCTGAATGCCGTAGGTATGTGCAGTGACTAATCCTTCCTCCTTTGCCACAAAGGCTTTAATCTCTTGGGATACCAGAAGGAGTTGCTTCTGTAAGTGGTTGAATGCTTGTCAGTGCTCTCACTGACATCTGTGGGCTTTGTGGCACAGCTCGTCACAGGTCTGGCCACTGTGGTGTGCCACCATGACACTGGTGTGGGCAGAAGAGCCTTCATCTATCGTGATGACATCCAAGACATATGGGAAACCTTAGTGCCACTGCTCAGGAGCTGGGTGAGGGGGTGCTGGGTGGAGGAAATCCTCATCACAAAATGTGCAGGGGTGTGAGCCAGGCGTGAGTCACAGAAACCACAGACCTGTTGCCAGTCATGGGGCAGTGGAAGGTTCTCTTGCATGTGATGATGTGCAGGGCTGGATGCAGATGTAGGGGAGATGGACTGTGGGGACAGAGCTCAGCAGGGATGGAGACCTCTCCGCCCAGGGAATGGGGAAAGGCTACTCCATCTGCGTCCAGTCCAGCCATGGCTTTTTGAAGAGGGCTTCTACAGACTTCTGGTCCAAATCCCTACTCAGAACAGGATCATCCCCAGTGCTAGCTCAGGCCAGCCCTAGTTTTGTCCAGCCAATTCTTGAAAGCCAAGGGAAAGAAGCTGTTTCCTAAGTGACATACTCATCAAGAAAATACAATTGGTATGAAAACTCAAGGTGGGTTTTGCAACAGGAAAACGGCACTGGGAAGCATATTGTTATATCTGGCATGGGGAGGGCCCCTATGGTATCTCCTAATTCCTGTGTGGGCTTGGCTTCTTGGTCTCTTGTAATCCACGCTGCTTGCTGAAGTGGCTATTTCAGTAATTTTGTCTGTCTCTGATGTCCCCAGGCATGGCCTGCAACCTCTTGCCTGTGTTTGTGTGCAATTGAGCCTGGTGAGAAGGTGGCCACTGTAATTCCTTCCTTCCCACTGTCCTTCCTAGTGTCCTTCCACAAACAGTTTGGAGGGGCTACAGACTAAAAGCGCCTTAAAATAGATCCAGCCTGCAGTCTGGCCACTGGTGTTCGGCAGCTGGAAAGGACGAGTGCCAGTAGGGAAGATCGGGTTTAGCAATGTTGATTGTCTACAGAATCATAGGACTATCTGACCTCTCCTTCGTTCGACCACCACAGCAATTTAATCCCAAGACATCCCCACCTGCATGGGGAGACATAGGCACCAAGATGTTGCTGGTGGACTTGAACACAGAGCAAGACTTGAGTTGACAATTTTTTTTTAATGTGTGATAGTGAGGTTTTTTTTGTTGCCGCCATGATGGTGTGCAGTGGGTAGGTGTTCCCATTTTCCTTGCACAGCCCAGGAAGACCTTTCCATGCTGGAAGGATGCTGGGAAAATGCACCCAGACACCTCTGCTGGGAGGCAGAGAGTCCTTTCTAGCTCTTGCAACAAGGTCACCAGGCAAATGGACTTTGCTGGATCTGTCCTGAAGTCTGGATCCCAGGCCAGGTGTGGTATCTTTTGATTTCAACCCCTGCATCCCCTGGGGCCCTAAGGACACCCACTATGTGCTCTTGCTCAGCTGGCTTCAGCCAGAGCTGCAGGATGCTGCTGAGTGCCCAGTGCTAGACAGAGAGTCCCATGTGGTGCTGCAGCTGGCGTGGTTTGGGTTCAAAACACCCAAAGCATGTTGCAGGCATTGGCAGCACTACCAGCAATGCTGGAACTTCACAGCATTTACTCGTGTCTCAGTGCACGCACCATCATGCTCATGTCAATGCCCTTATCTCCCAGGCACTGCAGAGAGGCAAGATGTGGCTGCTGCTGGTGACCCTGTGCCTGGCCCAGGGGCTAGACAACGCCATCCTACACACTGAAGCAAGCCATGACAATCCCGAGCAGTTCATGAACATCGTAAGTGCCAGGGGGTCAAACCAACCCCTCATGGGGACTGGGCTTCCCCTGGTGGTGTGCCCAAAGTCCTCCCCGAGGGACCAGCCAGGCTGTCCCCATCCGTTCCCCTGGCATCTTCACCTGCGGTCAGCTAGGAGCCTTGGGGCACCGAGAGTTTCCTATTTTTGCATGGATGTCATTCACTTCATGCCCTAGACTTGAGGTTGCCCTCTTCCTAGCCTTCCTCTAATGTAGATGGACCTTCAGGTCTTGTGTGTGCAGGCAGAGATGACACCAGAGAGGGTGGGTGGCAGGAGTGGCTATAATTGGGCCAGGTGTGGGGTGATGGACACCAGTGGGTCACTCTCTCGCTTGGACTGTTGTCCCTGCAGAGCCAGAAGATCCGTTTCCATGGGTATCCTAGTGAGGAGTACAATGTGCTGACAGAGGACGGGTACTTCCTCAGCCTCAACCGGATTCCCCACGGCAAGGGGGATGCTGGGAACTCAGGTGGGCTCAGTTTCACTGAGGGTGAAGCAGCTGTGACCGTGGGTAGAGATGAGGCAGCGTGCAAGGGAAAGACAGTGTGAACACCTGTGCCTTCAGACACAGTTTTGGCAGCTGGAAGAGGGATGAGAAGCTTTTTCCCAGCTGCCTTGAGCTATCCCTGGGGATGCAGGAGCTCAGCATCGTTTTTCACTGCATCCAGGACAGGGCAGCATGAGCCAGCGAGCCCCTGCTCATTCCCTGGAGCAAACCCCTTGCCCTGGTCCAAGGTTTCCTGATCACTTGGGGCCAGTGGTGGCAAAAGTCCTTCAAACAATAACGCACCAGCAGAGCCGGGGAAATCATGGGAGAAGGGAACATTTAATGTGCAGCCTGCAGAAAATAATACTGATATGCACAGGGCCATTTTATTTCTATATGGGAAGGGGCTTTCTTTTGTGAAGTAATCGATTTTTCCTCTTCTAGGATCCAGGTCACCTGTGTTGATAGTGCACGGGTTCAGTTTAGATGGTGGCAACTGGGTGGACAACGTCCCCAACAGCAGTCTGGGCTTCATCCTCGCAGATGCGGGGTACGACGTCTGGATTGGAAACAGCCGGGGCAACAGCTGGTCCCGCCGGCATCTGAACCTTTCTGTTGACCAAGAGGAGTTTTGGGATTTCAGGTGAGAAGGCCACCAAGGATTGGGCTGGGATGCTGGGCTGCCAGCACCCACCACCTGAT
>VYZM01001124.1:3090-20868 GCA_013398915.1 Dromas ardeola | reverse complement strand
TCATCATGCCCAAGCCCAAATTACTGTGAGAAGGTGATGGAGCATGACATCACCCATCCTATAAAGTAGCCTGTTAAGCAGGACACCCTCCTGTCAGGTAAAATGTTTCAGTTTGAAACCTGTCAGCAGAAAAGGGAAAAAAAACCCAGGTCTTCTACTTCGTGTGTACAAGTTCAAGTCACTGTGCTGTTATGAAAAAGGTGGATAGCAACACCGCTACTATCATTCTTCTAAGTGGAAGAAGCCAGTTGTTGCTCCCTTTCCATGTTTGTGCTTTGAACATACCTATGAGATCTAACTCAGCAGAGACCTTGCAGGTTTAGTACTGAATGTTCATGATGTTTAGATCAGAAATATCTATATCTACCTTGTTTCTTAAAGAGCATTAAAAGTAAATTCATGGGAAGATAGAGATCCTTAAAACTTATGACATACATTTGACCTGCCAAAGTTATCATAAGAAGTAGTTAAACCTTTACAAAGCGTAACCACTGACTGTTGAATGTAGGCACTTCTAGAATTAATCCATGCTGAAAATAAATCCCTCTGAACCACCCTTCAGCACAGAATTGCCAAAACTTTTTGGTTTTGGCAAAATAACAGAAAATGAATGAAAGATGAAAGCAAAAAACACTTTCATTTGTACACTTGAGAACTATAGGGGCATAGGTATAATGTTAAAGGCTTCATTATGTGTAGTCAGGAAAAAGGGCATTTGTTTTCTTTCAGAATTAATGGATAAAAAACCAATAATGGAAAATCTAATTTTGTTTTGACCAATCTGTCTTCCTTTTCCAGCAAAAAAGAAAACCTGAAATAGTCAAACTTTGTTAAGACCAAAAATAACTATTTTCCTCTGGGATTATTTAGCTGCTTTGCTTAAGCTTCATTTTAAATGAAGAATATATGCTTGAAACAGATAATACAAGTGCTTTATTTTTAAATATTAAAAGCGGTTTAATTCTTTAATTTTTTTTAACTGCTCATGTTTTTTTTTTTAGCTGAACTATGGGGCATATTCTGCCTTTTAAAAAAAAATCATTTAACTTACAAAAAAACTCAAGTTTTTGAGCAAATTACTAATTGTCAAGAGCCTTTTGCTTGGCTCTGCCAAAGAAACTGAATCAGTACCATTCCACTGCTACCATAAGACTGTCTTTGTGGTACTGTAGCTGCTAACAATAAAATTACTTTTTGTACTAAAAGTCTTAAGGGAGCTATTGCAATGAAGAACCAAAACAGCAGATGTTACCCAGTATAAGTACTGGTAAGTATCAACTGAAAAATAACACACAAAGATAATACAAGCACTTAAGCATTAGGAGATACAAATAAGCACAAAAGTGTAAGCTATTTTCAAGAAAATATGGTACCCAAAGGCACTAATCGGCTCTATGGACTAAATAATGTATTTACCAGTGCAAAAACAAAGCTTTTATCAACTTAAAAGAGTACAAAAGAGCATCAAAACCCACTAGCCCTTTTTCTTTTCACTAAGTAGCAAAACTGATACAAAAACAATTTTTAAAAGAAAATTCTATTCCGATGCCACTTATGCTACAGTTTTTTAAAAAATATAATTAGGGAAGGAGAGTGAGGAGAAATTTTAAATGAGAAACATTTAATATTCCCCTTATGCTACCGGAAGAGTTTTATCACAGTAACAGTCATATAGTAGTCATCTTCACTGGCTCCAAACTCAGAGAATCATAGAATAGTTGGGGTTGGAAGGGACCTTTAAAGGTCATCTCATGCCCAAATGACATTCTTGGAAAACTGCAAGACAAAACTCAAGATTGAGTTTGCGTGTTTTTTAAAAGTACTATTTCAGCGGAAGTTTGGCTAGAATTATGCAGATTGTAATGACACTTTCTTGTTACATGAAGCACTGCTTAAACAAAAAAAAACAAACAACCTAACGAATTTTAGGATTAAGTTTTAAGATTTGTTGCTTTCAGCAAAAAACAGTTACAACAAAAATCAGAAACCTAGAAGGTGTATCTTCTGCTGGCATAGAATTGATGCAGCTCTATGTACTTCAGGTTCAATATTTTCCTACTAGATGATCCTTGTTAAGGAGAAGAAATATGTAACGTATTTAGAACGTTGCAAGGGCATGGCAAAGCCCAACAGAAGACTCCTCGTGTCAGAGAGGATCTGAACATATGAAAGGAACTTCTGGGAACTATTTTGTGTCCTTGCCACAAAGTTCATGCTGTGACTCAAGCTTTTCCACAGTAACTCTCGGTAACTCACTCACACTAAAACTAGAACTAAGTCCTTTCTTTTATTATTATTTTTTTTTAAGGGACCTTAAAGATCATCTGGTTCAAACTCCCCTGCCATGGGCAGGGACACCTCCCACTAGACCAGGTTGTTCAAAGCCTCATCCAGCCTGGCCTTGAACACTTCCAGGGACGGAGCATCCACCACTTCTCTGGGCAACCTGTTCCAGTGTCTCATCACCCTCATAGTGAAAAATTTCTTCCTTGTATCTAATCTAAATCTCCCCTCTTTCACTTTAAAACCAATACCCCTCGTCCTATCACTACACTCCCTGATAGAGAGTCCCTCCCCATCTTTCCTGTAGGCCCTCTTTAGGTACTGGAAGGCTGCTGTAAGGTCTACCTTACCAATGAGGATTTCTGCTCTGTGTGCATGAGCACTGGTCAGACAGGCGGTTGCACACGAGAGAGAAATATAACAGCTATAGTAGTCAAAAAGAAACTTTTTTGAAGGAAACACAGGACATGGGTTAAGCGGGGGCAGAATTAAAGGATTTACATTTGCATGGCTCTTCCTTTTGTTCCCTTCCTCCCAAAAGACAGCTTCTCATTAGGACTCTGGAATGTAGACTCAGAGCTATGAACTGGTGGTGCGTACTAAATGGAGGGTGATAATCAGAGCAGACTGGTACTTGGGTTGAGTACTGTTTAAGAAGATCTGATCCTAATGGCTTAAGTGGTTCAAAGGGTTTAATAGAGGTCTTTCTCTGTGGACTGAATTTCACTCTTGTTGAATGTTATGAGCATAAAAATATAATACAAAGTCAAATGGAGAAACTGGAGGAAATTTCTTGTGAACTGTGCTCAAACTTGGAGAAACGAACAGGAAGCAAAAAAATAGGAGGGGATTTGTTCCCTTTCTCCATACCTTTTTATTTCTTCCCCCCTCCTCTACTTTATGCGCTACAGGCCTGCATACACTTTCCAGGTAAGAGCTGGGGTCTATAACAAAAAGTGAACAACAAATTAGGAACATGGGAAATCTGATAAATGAAGATTGGCCTTTTTTCCATTTGCCTATTCAGTAATTCTCTATTTTAAATACACAATATTGAGTAACTCACGGAGGCTTCAGAGTATATATGAGAATGACTTTCCAACAGCGACAGACAAGATTCAGAATGAAAAAATTCACTGCCAGGCAAGAAAAATTTGCAATAATTTTCTGTAATACAAGCAGACTTTTTTAGCACTTTTATTGCAGAAGCAATTCTAAATAACAGAGCTTGTCTTATAATAGCATTTCTATAATAATGGTGTTTTATAACAGAAGTGCTATTATTACAGAAATGGTATTATAATAGTAGCATTATTATTGTAGAATCTTTTCCATAACAGGAGTGCTAAATAAGCCCGTTCGTATTATAGAAAATGATTGCAAACTTCTTCCATGGTGCTGAAAATGCCTAAGCCTTTATGTCTAATGTGATCCAGATTTTAAGAAGGTTCATAAAAGTTTAAAAAAATCTTTCAAAAGGAATCCATGCTGCAGACCAACTGAAAACCCTGGCATGGCTCAGCAAATGGTATATCTGTCACCAAATTTAAAAATCTAACTCGAAATTCAAACCAAAAGTGGTTCAATGCAGAAGTTAGCAGAACATGTGTTTGGGAAGAGTAAAATATTTTCAGTGCTGGAATAAAGCACTAAAATGTTGGAATATCATCTGAGGTGATAAAAAGATGTAATATTCAATAACAGTTATACAGCAAAAATGCTTTGGAAGAAATCTTATATCTATATCAACTACATTAATATAAATTTCACTCATCATTCAATAAAGTATATATTGCTTTGCCATATACTTAGGAAGCATTCATCTAAAGAATTTAACTGTATATATAGGAAATGAATAAGTAAATTTTAGTTTATAAAATTCAACTTCTTTTTATTAAAGTTATCTGGTAATACTTCAGTGCTGAGATTCTAGTGCAGTATAGAAGACAGAAAGAATTTAAGTTCCAAAGCTACTGACCTTTTTAACATTAAAATAAAATTCTATATACTTCTAGGTTGATACAATCAGATTATACCATCTGGTTAGGATGGAGTCTATGAAACAGTAAAGTAAGAAAATTCAATAAACTCATATCCTCTGCAGGCATTTTTACATTTTTTAGACTGTCATGAAAGCTTTAGATGTGTGTTTGTATGAAATGAACTTATTTTATTATTGATTTCAGGCAGAAAGGAGTTTTGCTGGATCTTCTTTTGCAGCCTGCATTGCTATACAGAGTCGTTTTCTTTACAGCAATGGTCCTAGCTCATAATCACAAATAAAAATTTTCATGAGCTATCTTTCTTTTGAGATTGAAAGATAATGCAGAACACAGAAAGATATAGTTTATAATGCATATTTAAGAAATAATTCTAACATAATAAATATGAAAGTTATTGATTAGCTTTTTAAATTAAGTTCCTGAAATACACATTGGTGCACTTACAACCCATGTAGTCAACAGAGACTATATATTCACTCCAAAAATGATGGTAAAAGATTTGCAAAAATGATCTTGCAAAAAAAACCCCACAAAGCGAACTCTAGCTCCGCTGCTTCCTCTGTTTTTATGATTATGATGTTTAATCAGAGGAGCAAATATTCTTACGTCCAAGTCCCTCACCTCATCCAGGGTTTAGTTCTGCACACACTGAAGCTGAGGATCACTCAGCCTCTCTGAAAGGTGCATTGTAAATATTGCTCTTTCTCTAAAGCTCAGCAGAGTGTTTTCCCTCCCTACACTTGGATTTCTTTCTCTCTCTCTCTCTCTGATTTTTAATTCTTCCCACTCACTAGTTAGTCAGGTTACCAGCAAAGTTCATCACACTCTGCTATTTCTTCCGTTGCTCCTACACGTGTCTTATTTCACAGGCTGCCTTGTGTTTCAATACCAGTTTCAAAGTTAATACACCAGCTCTTTAACTTCTCATTCAAATTACTGGAAAGTTCTGCCCATTCCCCTATGTCAAAATGCTACTAATGGTGCAGGATTAGTGATGATGTTTTAAAAGAGAAAAGTTTTAATTGATACCAGGTACGTCCTTCCAGTGCATCTTGTTTTCCTGTTCTTTACATTATGTAGGCTCTTTGGGGCATGAAATGTCTATTTCTGTCTTTCTCATAGGAAAGAATAGACATTTATTTGTTAAGAACTGACAAAGAGAAATCAGGGCGAATACCAGAATGCCGCATTCTTCCTAAAGAGCCTGTTGGCAGCACCTTATGCAGGGAAGTTTCTGAAGTACCCACTCATGCCATGCTCTCTCCTGCCAATTCTATCGTGCTTTCCATAGCACCAAAATCATTGGTATTCTTTTCAAGCATGTGCAGTTATCCTGCAAAATACTTTTCTCAAATATTTCGTTTTGTTTTGGCAACTCTGGACATACGTGCTACACTTGGCTGCTGCAAGTTCAGCCCATGCCTAGCTTAAGCCACTGTTTTTTTATCTCCTCATACTTTTTTTAAACTCTTGACACGCAGATTTATAAATTAGGAAATGAAAGTAAACGCCTAAGATTTTTCACAGTCTGTTGATGTAATACTAGCTAGCAAAACAATATGCTCTCCCTACCAGGCTTCCTACGACCCATAAGCAAATCCAATTCAAAATGAGATCACGGTACAGTGACCTCATTCTGAATGTTACCTTATGCTTTTGGCAGCCCAGAAGAAAACACCCCTAGCTCTTGTGCTTGGTTTCGATCTCTTTGAATTTCTCCAGGGGTTTGAATATCTGCTGAAAAGCTCTCTGCAGCTCTGAATACACCAAAAGAGGAAAGGGAAGCAAATGTGGGGAGGGGGGGAGGAGAAGGGAGGGGTGTGAAAAGTGGGGATTAGTTGATGAAAAAATGTCAAGCTGCCTGCAGTGGAGGCAAGAAGGGGTCGAGGGTAATAAAGCCAATTAGCAGAGCAGAGGATAAGAAGCCATATTTGAAATAAAGGAGTGATAATTTTAAGCAGCAAGGGAGAGATTAGAATACAGAAGTGCTAATGGTATGCAGTTTGGGAAGGAGATGGTAAAGTACTGGATGGAGAAAGACAAGACAAAACCAAATACAAACCCTAAAATTTCTCCTAGACGCTTAAATTAATGCTCCTTTATTTCTGTACTAGCCACTGTGCTGAATGATACACAAATTATACAGACCGCCTAATTCCCATGCTTTCTTTGCTTGCAGTAGGATTCTTGCACATACGAATGTTTCTTGCTCATTTCCAAGCAACTTCTTTCCTTTGTCTTTTATAATAAACTGATTTACTAGAATTCCTCGTGACTAATTTCCTTCTATTTTGCATGGTCTTACAAATATTCAGTGTCAAGTATTACTTTAAAATAACCCTGTTTTCTATTTTGAAGTACATCCTATAATTACTCATTTTATTTTGTAGGCTATTTGCTGGTACATTACTAACTTGTTTCCATATTTTACACAGCTTGCTACTTGATAATAACTGTGCAGAAAGGGCGCAATACAAAATTTAGGCTTAATTTAGATTCTGCTTATATTATTCTTTCTTTTTTTTTTAATACTTCAGTTACTGAATACACTGGCTTTGTTTTTCAACGGCGTTAATGGTCTTAAAGAATAGGATATATGCAAAACACCCCAGTCCTGACTGCTTTCTAAAGTAACTTTCACTCCCCACACTGTCAGTCTACATCAAGGGCACACCTGTACCACAAATTTATAGCATTTAAATACCTAACAGCATTTTTGTTGGGCTTTACATTTTGTACACTATATTTGGAACCTAAATAAATTTGCCTCCCATTTTGTTGTACTCCTACTCAGATATAACTAGCTTGAATGCAAACAATCAAGGATTCAAAGTACATAGTATTTGTTAGTGGATATATACCAAGGCTGAATTCTGTATTCCTAAAATTAAAACTCAGATTGACTTCAGCAGGATCAGCATTCACCCCATGAATCCAACATCTCATGTTCAGTAGAGAAGCTAGTATAAAATTCCTGTATCAGAGCCATTCTTTGCCAGGGAAAAGTCTAAAAAATTATCTCAAATTGAAATAATGTCAGAGGTGTTTTGAACAAATTGATTAGTTGGGTAGTAAAGAATCACCATGAGTCCGAAGTAACCACCTATAGTTTTAAAAGAAGTCTCACATAAAACTGCTAGTCTATTAACCGTGGTATGTAAATGACCATTTAAATCTGCCTTCGTACAAGGAAAAGGGAGATGGCAATAAAAGCAATTCATTAAAATGTCTCCAGAGGTGATCTGGGAACTAAAGACTAGAAAGTATGACTTCTTTATCAAACAAACTGTTACAAATTAAAATGATGAATATGTTAATAAACACATAGAGCACCAGAAAGCAGAGCTTTTGTAAAGAGAATTGATGCTTCACAAATCTATTAGACATTTTTAAGACATGTGATACGGGTGTTGTCTTGGATATATCTATTCCTAACCAAAGGATTTGTCCTGGTTTGAGGTAAAACAGAACCAACTTTCCATTCAGTAATTCTACTTCTTAGCTAGACCTTTTCTAACTCTCTGAAATTAACAATATTGTGTCAAAAACTGTTCGTTCTCAGAGTGATAAGACCAATGCTTACAGTTAGTGCCAAGGGATGGTATGGAGAGAGGCTATAACAACCAAGGTCAGCTAATTTCGTTATTTGCCCCATTGGAGGGTTGGAAGTGGAAAAGCGTAGAGGGGTCCCACCTGCAGGGAGAAGCGGACAGGACAGGGGACCCAAAATTGACCAACAGGGGTATTCCATCCCATCTGCCCCATGCTCAGTATAAAAGCTGAAGGATCAAAGGGTCAGCTCTCTTCCTTCAATGGCCGATGTCCGAGGAGGACCCTGTCTGTTCATCTGCCTTTGATCCCGATCTATGGGTTCCTGGCTCTGGCTGTGGAATCCAGTTCCCACCCGTCGCTGAGTCCAGTCTGGGACTTCCCCAGTGCCTGCCTGTGACGTCATCCTGGGAGCTTAACACGGTTTTGTATATATTGTATCTGTTTCATTATTTCCTTTTCATTTTATTATTAATAGTTCGTTAACGTAGTTTAGTTCCTTCTAAACTTGTAAATCTCTTTATCTCTCCTCCTCCTCTCCATGTGCGAGAGGTGGGGGGAGAGCATCTGTCATCTCGTCATTGGCCAATTTGGCCAAAACCACGACAGGATTTAAAAAGCAAACAGCAAAAATTGAAGGACAAAATAGAAGGTACTTTTAGAAATTCATTATTGATTAAAAGACAGTAAAAAATATTCCAGATGAAGAGAGGCTATCTAATCTTAAATTAAACCTAATTTTAACAATCGGGCAAATATTGAGGTGAAAAAGCAATGGGATGACCCAACATTATTCACCATACCATATCTTCTGCTGACTACAAATAGTTACAGAAAGAATACAGAATTACACAATAATTTAGACTGGAAGGTCCTCTGTTTCCACTTAAAGCAGCACCATTTTGAAGTCAGATCAGGTTGGTCATAGCCTTGGCTGGCTTAATTTTTAATATCTCCAAGGATGACAGTTACAAAACTTCTTTGCAACCTGTTCCAGCATTTGATCACCCTTGACGGAACAAAACAAAACAACTTTTCACAGTCTAATTGGAATTTCCCTTCTCAGACCTCTGATCTTTTCACTGTGCACTTCTAAGAAGAGTCTAGCTCTATCTACTCTGTAATGTCCCACTGGTAGTTCAAGCCAGTGGTGAGGTCTTCCCTGGGCCTTTTTCCTTAAGGCCAAATAAACTCACCTTTCTCAGCTGCTTCTTCTATGTCATGTATCCTTTAGTAAAGCATAAGATTGGGCACTGGACTCCAGTAGCGCCAAAAGTGCTGAACAGAAAGGAAAAAAAATACTTCCCTCCACCTTTGGACTATGCAGTTGGCATTCACTGCTGCAAGGGTACCATGCTGGCTCATATTCAATTTGTCCACCAGGACCCCCAGGCTCTTTCCTACAAAGTTTCTTTGTATCCAGTCAATACCCAGCAAATTCACAACACTGAGTGACCCACTGTTAAAAGAGCAGATGGATTTCAAAGCAGTGGATATGAAGAACACAGATGGAAAAATCAAAATAATTTAAAAAACAACTATGGTGGATTTTAAACTTTCTTGGTTGCTCCCCAAGAAATATTTTTAAGACACCGCAGATAATTCACAGAATCACAGAACTGTTTAGGTTCTCTTCTTGAGGCTAAACAACGCCAGCCCTTTTAGTCTTTTTACGTGGCATGAAAGGTGCTCCAGTTCCTAAATCATCCAGAACTGGAAACAGCAGTCTAGACATGTCTCACTAGTGATGATTAGAGAGCAAGGATCACCTCCCCCAGCCTTCTGGCAATGCTCTGCCTAATGCAGCCCGGGCTGTTGTTGTCCTTCTTTGCTGTGATAATGCACTTCTCATTCACGGTCAGTTTGCTGTCCACCAAGACCCCAATGCCCTTCTCTGCTGAGTTGCTTTCGAGATGGTCAGCCACCAGTGTGCACTGGTGCCTGGGGTTATTGTTTCCCAGGGGCAGGGCTTGGCGTTTCCCTTTGTCAAACTTCATGAGATTCATGTCAGCCACATTTCTTCAGCCTGTCCAGGTCCCTCTGAGTAGCAGCACACCTCTCAGTTTTGTGTCATCTGCAAACTTGCTGAGGATACACTCTGCCCCATCATCCAGGTCAGTAATGACAGTGTTCAACAGTATTGGCCCCACTACCAACCCCTGATGAACACCACTAGGTACCTTGCTACTGACTTGCTTCCAGCTGGACTTTCTGCCACTGATCATAATCCTCTACACCTGTGCACTGATCTAACCCATGCTTTGCCAGCTTGTTTATGTGGAGATAATGTCAAGAGTCTTACTAAAGATAAATATCAATTGTTCTCCCCTCATCCACCACGCTAGTCAGGCAGTTCAATTCCATGATCAGTGGTCATAAAGAAGGTAGAAAAATAAAAGAAAGACATTTAGAGTAAAACAGAAAACATCACTGTGCACTATTCAAGAAACACATCTACTTCATCAATATAGCATGTAACTCTGATCTGTCTTTTTTTAGAAAAAATAAAAGAATAGCAATAGAAAAATAGAAAAAGGCAAGAACAATCACAGGCACGGTAGTGCTTTCAAATGAGAAAAAACTTAGCAGACTAGGACCTGATATAGAGGGCATGACCGAGTGGCAATACAATAGAAATCCAAAGTCATAAACAGAGGGAAAAAGAGAAGGTTGGAATAAGTCATTATGTCTCATAAAACTAAAACTATCAACACTCAGTGACATCATCAAACAACAGACTTTTTTAAAAATAGAAGTACTGCTTTGTATAACGCATAATATGCTGTGGAGCTGTAGTTTTTCTTTCTGAATCTCTAGAGGCCAAAAGTGTAAAAGTGGCTTCTGAGAAGAACGAGACTAGTTGGTGGAGAATAGGTACATTGGTACAACTGCAACCCCTCCCTCATGTGAGCCCTAAAGTACTGTTTGCTTGAAATGCTAGAGTCGGAGAAATTCTGTATGTTCTTGTTGTTTGCCTGAAGTATCCACTACCCATCAGCATTATAGACAAGATGCTAGTCTAGATACACTTTTGATACGACTGATGTATTTCAACCATTCTTATGTTGCGATTATTCCGTGTTAACTAGACCTATGAACTACAGAGAATAAAAGTTACAGTGCTGCAACTCTGGTTTAATGACTATAATTATTTGGTAAGGCTGTTTTTAGAGTTGCTCCTCAGAATAAAATTGCCTGCCTTCACACGATGCGCCTAAAAGTATAGTCTTAAACTACTATCATGCATGTCAGGTGCTCTGACAGTAGGTCCTTCAGAGATTTGGTATAGATTATAGGTGGATAACAGAGAAGGATGAGGGATGGGCATAGGAGTGGACCTTTCACAGTCATGGATCTGTGCTGAGTAGTGAGGACGCTGGAGCAGCAGAAAAAACAGATTCTATGGATATTTCTGTCTGTAGCTAAAGGACTCTCTAATCTCCTCTCATTCACCCCTTACTTTCAGCTACTTAGCCAACAACCTAGCTTTAGAGTTGTTAAAACATCGTTTAGCTTGGACTCATGGAGTGGGTTCAGATGTCAAAGCACCCAAAGCATGTTCCATATCCATATTGTGCCTATTTCGATAATACTCCGTATTTGGTGGCTACAAACCTGGGGGTAGAGAAACTAAGGGAAATGCAACGTACATATGACAGAATGTTCTCCCACCCATTACAGGGGAATGCAGTTCCATACAGTTTAAACTCACACATGAAATACCATTCAGCAAATAATGAAAATAAAATAAATTTTAAAAATTCACAAACCGCTGGAATTATTTGGCTGAGATGTTTTTAACAGAATACTTGTTCCAAGATGTTAATATTGAGGAAAAAAAACTAATAATCTTAAAAATATGAGATGCACAAGGACACCACCTTAGTATAAATTCTGATTTTCCTTGCTCCCATAAAATTGATTTACAATCTAAGATCCACATTTCATAGTTTGCCAGTTGGAAGATAGTTCATGGAAAAGCTCTTCGGGAGTTTCACCAGGGCACCTTATTCTTGCTGACAAGCAGACTCCAGCTATGTGAAACCGATGCTTCCTGGGTTTTGGGGGAATTTGCAGTACCTCTCTCAACCAGGTTTCCTTCAGGGATTAGCCTGCAGTACAGCTTCTTTACCCCATCTCCAAGGTGCAGTTCATGGTCCATTTACATAGTCTTGTCCTCCCTTATTAAGCAAACTAGCTTTCTTATTTTCCCTCTCTTTATCACTTTATCTTCTATTTAAGGCTAAGAATTTCACCAGCTATCTGAGTTTCCTACTAATTATTCTCTTATACTTTTCCACGTGAGTCGGAGAGAATGTGGTCTAGGAGTCAGCCAGCATGATGATCCCCTAGCATTACTGAATAGACAACTCTGTAAGTCTTACGTTAAGATGCCAAAATCTACTGAATGTATGTCAACAACTATAGATAAAATTGACGTACAAAATTGGTCAATGGAATTGCACCATGAAAGAAATTTTCTTTGGAATGTCTGGTGGAAACCTTCCACTAGAGGTATTAAGCACACGCACACAAAAAGAAGAATTTTAAAATACTGTTGTCCCTTTTCTCTCCATCTGTAAATTAAGCTGGTTCAGTAACTGATGTGTGTGATTCCTCTCAAGGAAGTTATACTACTCAAACAGTATAAAACTCCGTTGTGTCACATTTAGTTATAGTGTAATATTTCCACAAAGAATTTCTCACACCCTTTCAAAGTATGTTTTTTAATCATAGGCGCTCTTTTTAATCATTAACTTCTATTTTATAGTAAACTGCAACTTTGGAGTTGAACTGTTTTTTTATTTTTCAGCCTATGTTTTCCTTCAGCTTGGAAACCTAAAAAAGGGACCCCTTGTTTCGTATTTCTGATCTTTTCATACATAAATAGTTTATTTTCACTATTACCCCTTAGAAACTCAAATGTGAGTAAAGACACCAGTACCTTAGGTATCATAGAAATTTTATGAGGATTCCAAACATCCATTAATCAATCTATGCTGATAATACCAGTTAGTGCTTATTGTTTATACTAGATAGAGCATGCGTACATCAATTCATTTTTCATGCATGTTTCATTTTTAAGATCCTTCCTATATGTGTTACCACAACTTCTTAAAATTCCAGTGAGCTCCTAGTGAAACATTGTCTTAATAATCTATGATGATAACAAGGAGAGATGAGGTGGCAGCTCTTTCTTCACACTTAGGACAACTGGGCTTCTTGTACCTAAATCCCCAGCAGAGTTTCCCACATCTTAAGAAATTACACTTTCCTTGTCAAACTAGTCAGAAGGATTTCATGCAAGTATGAGATCATTATTTCAGCATCTCTCATCCTGCAAAGGAGTCTTTTTACTGCCTGCATCTAGGCATTCAGTCTATAGATTAGTTATACAAAAGCACTCAGCTCCTTTGCAGAACATACTGCTCTGTCTTGTTAAAGCACCCAAAAATAGGGGTAGAAAAGCATCTGGGTCAACAAACCTGGTCACCCAACATAAAAAATAACCTGTCCTATACATTCCATTCATAAATGTATCAAGTTTCATACTAGAACTATTTATTTCTGTTATTCCTATAGCCAGTAATTCCTGAACTGGTGTTCCAGAACTGTACATCTAATAACCACAAACCTAAAAATTTCCATCTTAAATTTATTCAAAAATAGAAAACACAACTTCTAAATTTTAAAACTCAACTTTTATTACCAAGTTTACAAGGCTAGCTGGTTATGTGAGCACACACTATACATTTATGGCCATATCTTACAATGCAAGAAAATCAAAAGGGAATGAGGCTGTAAATGAAAAGGCTGTTATAGATGGATGTCTTCTAAGTGATATATGTGATAGAAGTGATTAGCATTAACTGATCTTCTTGAAGAATGTACAAGTATAATTCATTATAATGGCTTAGAAGTGCAATTAGTGAACTATAGTGTAAATGACACTGCTGTTCATAGACCTACCCATAAGAGTAATTATATTTTGAAAACTACTTAGTGAAAAATTGATTGAATGGGTCCTATGGGCATAGGTAATCAAGATAAAAATGTGTAAACAAATGCCCATTAATAAGTTTTACAGCAAGTTTATATATTTACATGTTTAGCTAGTCTGGAAATATACAAAAGGAATGAGAATTTTCTGGTGTTTCATTTTGAAAGCACATTTAAATGAAAAAATATTTTATGCCTTTGCAAACAATACTACTGATTATTCTTACATTGCATAGAAAGATTCATTGTCGTTTTCCCCTCGCTGTGGCCTGATACTTCAAAAATAGTGAAGTTCAGGGAAAAAACCACAAACTCACTCAACTGTCATCAATCATTTAACTTCAAGAAGCTTCTAGATCTGTAGCTTTAGTGTGGCACACGCTAGGTTAGAACAAAACCTGCCTAGTGATAGTTGCAGGGATTCCTGGGGCAACGGGAGCTATATTTTTGTATGATAGTAATATAAACTACGTAACAAACATATTTCACAAAATAATAAGTTTTGACAGTATTTCATTCAGTACATATGTTCCTTTGAGAACTTACTGATAATATCTTATTGGCATAATTCCATTTCATTAATAAACACTAATTTCTTGTTCTTTTTGAGATGTCAAAAAACTTTTACTTGATGCTGGTTTTTTTGCTTAAAGGCTGTGCTTTTCCTGAAGACCTTAGTGAATTAGCTAGCAAATATTTGGTTATTCTAAAAATAAAGGTTTAATTGACTTTGCAAGCATAGCAAATACTTTTCCCCATAAAATTAATTTATCCGATTATTAGAAAGGCAGTGTTTTCAGCTACAACTTAACTTACTTGATGATTTAACACAGGAAACAAGGTCTACTAAGCATCATTTACATGTGCAACTTCAAGGGTTAATTCTGAGAACGAACTTGATGTGGGAAGATATGAGACTGATCAAGACAAAATTAATGCTGGATAGCAGTGGCAAAATATTTTAGTTTTAGGCCCACAGGAGTCCCAGTGCAAATTGTTCCTGTGAATCTAAACCCTTCATCAATCAGATGTAAATTACAGCATGCATGACTGGCTGCCTTTTCCATTCTAGAGTTCCCCACAGAGAACAAGAGAGCTAACTGCTACAGAGGCTCAACTAAACTGTAGTCTCTTTTTTGCTCCCTTGAGGATATATACCAACACATCAGAAGAGACAGCATTCACTTGTATTCCCCATCAGGAGATCTTACAGAATCACAGACAATGAGACAAGCCGGCATCTTCTAGAAAAAATTATAATAAAGGGAACCAGGAAGCGGACCATGGGGGAGACATATAGTGACACAACACTAAAAGCTTTCCTACTAAAAATACTTTTCTAACTACATGTCCACGCTTTCTTGAACAGCTGGCTCAGAGAAATCGAACACAAGAGGCTGGATACTCACAGAAGGTGAAATTCTTTATAAAGACTAGGAGCATAAGACTTACTCCCAGTATTCATGTGGAAGTGGCTGTCATAGATTTCCATAAGCAACAGGAGGGACAAAAACAGATTTTAAGCAACAAATTAAAAAAAGGGCTGTTGAAACACCTAACGGGATAACTGAGCTGCCATGCAGGAGAACGCTACCATTAATTGAATTTCAGCCACAGAGGGGAAAGCTGAAATTCTTGCTGTGCTTGCGATCTTCACTCACCTAATTATGGGCAGAGTTAATGTATGAAGAGACCCTATGATCTGCAAAAGCAAACCACAAATGTCAAGCTTTGTGAAGTAAAATCAGAAGACGACTAGATTATTTGAGAAAAGGTGCGGCTTAAGCTAGTATTTCTCAAACTTTCTAGAAAATCATGACCTCCTTTTGTCTCACCAGTCTTCATGAAACTTTCTGAGTCAGCAGCAACTCTGCAATTTCTGCAGTGCAAAGGCTGCTAACGACATGCTGAAATATTTACATTAACTTACCCGTCATAGAGCACTAGAGATGCTGCTTAATTATAGGTAGTTAGCAGTTAGATGGCTGAGGTAAACAGTTGCACCTGGTAATTATCTCACCTATTATCACCTCTCACTCCCGATATGAATGCCTCTGCAACTTATTTAGGAACTGTCATCTACTATTGGTTTAATACGTACAGATCCAGGTTGGATGTGGAAGACAGGCCAATTTACGGCTCCCATCCTACAAGTCATTTGACCTTTCCACGTGTTTATTTCCTTCCTCACTCTTTGTTGGTCTTGCCTATTTATATAGTAAACTTTCACAGAAATGAATTCTTGTATATCTTCCTGTGATATGAGACTAGCGTCCACGTTTCTCAAAATCCATTATTAGCACTAACAGGTTCTCAGCAACGATGTTTCATAGAACTTCAGTTCTGTTAAATTATTTTATGTAGGCAAAACAACATTTTTTTTTTACAAAGTTTTAGAAGGGTAGAAAGCATTCTGTTTATTTCCATGCCTTTGCTCTTCTAAATTCTACTCATTCTTATGGTTTAACTTACTGAAGTATAACACTGCTACCTGGGAACAAGATTGGGAGCTACAATTTAAATTGTTGTTAGGGTCTTTAGATCAAAGGTCTGGCACAGAATCATAGAATGTGTTGGGTTGGAAGGGACCTTTAAACGCCATCTAGTCCAATACCCCTGCAGTAAGCGGGGACATCTTTAACTAGATCAAGATGTCCCTATTTGCTGCAGGGGGGTTGGACTAGATGTAGTCTCCAATTTTTAGAGAAGACTTATGTTGAGCCACCAAGAAGATAATTGCAGAAACTGAAGATACATTTTAAGTTTTTTGAGTAAGAAACAAAAACAGATGCCCAGAATATGCCTCTCTGTAATTATTTCTGAATACTACAGACCTTTATCTTTGCCTGGCAGCTGTCTAAGAGTCTGTCATTATTAAACTTCTATCGCAACTAATGTCATTATTGGAAGGACTCTGCAGGAAGTTCAATACCTGAAAAGGAAGAATATATGAAAGACATTGGCAATGCAAAGCTGAAGAGCTTTAGCTGTTGCTTTCTTTACTGTCCCTTCCCTGGGCAAGTCCATGAGCTTTCATCTACTGAATCCAGAACAGTGGATATTTTTCAGATTTTCCTGAATAAAATCCCTGACTTTTTCTTTGTATATTTGACCTTCACAACTGCTCCTATCTTTTTTGACTCAAAATATTAATTGCTTCCTGAATCTGTGATTCTTCCTTCATTTGAGGTGATAAGAGCTATCTTTCTGCTGGGATAAGCAGTCTTCCCAGGATTCAAATAGATGGCATCATCTTCTACATTTCATGTTCTACACCTCTGGGACTTTTACTTCCCTATTTATTCACTTTTGATTCTCAAATTTAGTTAAGTTCTTAATCTGTGACCCCATGGAAGAAAAAGGGATAAAGCTTTCTGTTGCTCTAATGTTTTGTACTGAACTTTATTTTTAAACAAGTCAAGTCGATTCTTTCAAGGAAGGTTTTAAAAAATAAAATAGTGACATACTTATTCCTTATTGAAATCAATGGATTCAAAAGGCAGAATGCGACTGTGTGAAGCATCTACTAATTGAAATTGCTTTGTTCCAAATTCTAAAACTTAAGGTCTTATGTGAAGGCTTTAAGATACAACCTTTCTGCAGAATAAAAAAGAAAAACCTGAAACCAAAAAACACCAGCAGCACCACCCCCACAAAAAAAACCAACGACACATCAACCAACTTTTAAATTGAGATCAATTCATTAGGATTCTAGAAAGGATCTTGACCCTTGAAAAAGAATAAAAAGTTTAAGTTTTAGTAATTTTACTTATATATTATCACTGTTCTCCCTTTTGGCTGACATTCTAGAGGCTCAGTTCTGCCAGGAGCTCTGATAAAGTGCTATTAATTTATCTCCTTTTGCCTAGCTACCGAAAGCAAAGCATCTTCTTGCTCCCCTCCAAAATCCAGCCACAGAGTCATTGCAACCTGTCTAGTGTCC
>VYZM01001057.1:0-13929 GCA_013398915.1 Dromas ardeola | reverse complement strand
TGGAGAACCGCAGTCAGAACTTTTTAAAAAAAAAAGGCAAGCTGCTGCTTTATTCTTGATGGTCTTTGTGTTGCCTTGGAAACCTTGAGCAACATAGTAGAATAGTGTTAAAAAAAAAAATCCAAACAAACCCCAAACTTCGAAAGAAAGGACATATGGTTTCAGATGGACTTCTCTAGAGAACCAGAAACATGATTTGATTGCAGAAATAGAAACATTTCTCCTTTTTCTCATGTTTGTGACTAACAATATTGAAACCTGGTCTTCAAACTGCAGCCTTGGATCTATGGGCTTTCTGAAATGCCCTTAAAAACACTGGCAACTCCAGCTACACAGAGAAAACTAATGCTGCTCCAGTAGGCAGAATGGGATTTTTTTTTTCCAAGTATTCAGTGTGCAGGAAGCTCTCCATGAGATGTATGGACTTAGTTAATTACCACCCATGCCGCATCTTTTCTTTCTTGAACAAAATTGTTTTAAAGTCAGTGAACAAGGCCTTCTCTGAAGGCCCTGTCTCCCTACCAGATAGGGTTCAGGCCAGAACATGGCATACAAATGACTGTGCATGACATCCTATTGCACATAGAGAAGGGAAAGACGTATACTTGCATATTGCAAGCTATTTCTGTGGTCATCCAACCTTGAAGACCTAGCACATTCTAATGGAAAAGCGTTCAGGTGGCAAAGATCTTTTCACACTGCATTCAGAGGAGAATTGGTAACTTCTGCTTCAAGGCTATTTGCCTGTGGAGTGGCTTGTGATTGCTATATCGTGTTTGTGATAAATTTAATTGAAGTAAATGTTTCAAACGGGAATAAATATAGGTAGCTTGCTCATTTATGACTCTTGTAGAAGTGCTATCCAGCTGTTTTAATGTTAGGTTGATTGCAGCACCTGCATGACAGATGGTTAGTTGGCAGAAGACTTGAATGACAGGTTTGGGTCTTTCTGTGTGGCAGTCTGGAATTCTGTGTGATATTTCTGATATTTTCTATGTACATATTTCAAAAATATCTTGAATGTAAAGCTGATTGCTCTTTACATTGTCTTTTTGCTTCCAAGATCTTCCAAAAGCTGTAATCACAGAAGGTTATTAACATGAAAAGCTCTCCTGCAACTCTTTTGGGGAAGTGGGATGCCTAAAAATGTGGAAAGACTAAGAACTTTTTGAAAAAAAATTGGTGGAACAACTTGGAAAGCACTGAGAGAGAGAAAAAGAGTGGTTACTTTTCATATAAAGTCAGTGTATTTGATTGTGTGACTAGTAAAATAATGCTGGCAGAGAAACAGGTTACAGAAAGAAATCACAGGTTCTCTTGCATACTTCAGACTATATGCAAAAAGAATTGAGTGGTGAGATAGGAAATATGTGTAGGATAGTTTTTTTTAGACAGTTGCATGTTAGGATAGCATTTGTATAGAGTTATATAGAATAATTTCATTTAGAAATTGTTAGCAAAGGTTTCTCCATAGGTGTGACCAGCAGTTGTCCCTGAAGAGCGACCATGAATATGGTTATACCAAGAATACCAGTAAGAGAGGAAACAGTATGGAGTCTGGGGATGACCAGCATCAGTCCTCAATACTTAAAGCAGCTGGAATCTTATATTACTGTCTATAAAGGATTCATGCAGTGCATGTGCCCTGGAAATATGCTGGAGGGACTAGTGAAAGCACACTGCTAAAGACACTCTTGAGAACACAGAGGTCTGGAATAGTGGAACACATGAGACATCATCCAGTGGTTTCTGTGTTAATCCATGCAACCTCTCAGAAGTATAACAGAATGGTCTTTTTACTGTGCTGGCTGTCAGAAGACACAGCTTAGCATCAAAATGGCTGTCCCTGCTTGTGAGATTCTCCTAAAATTGACTAAGTGAAGTGTCATTATACTGTCCACTCAAAGTTTACAACTTTGACCTTGTTTAAATATAATATTCCCTGGGGACAATTTAATTTTGAAACCCACCAATCCTTCCTTGGTAGTAGTCTTGAATACTGTGGAACTAATCTTTGAAGGATATGTAAGAGGCCATAGTCCTGTTATGAGCTTGCATAAACAGTTAATTCTCAGCCAGAGATGGGAGATGCGTTATTTGATTTGGGCTTTTGCTTGTTCTTTTTGCCTTCTGGAGAGCCTCAAAAACTATGGTATTGGGTACCAGATAATGAGTGAAAATAGACGAGTCAGAACATACTTATTTGTAGGACATGTTTAATTGCATAAAACTTGCAAAAATTTATATTGCCTTGCAGCTTAACTGGGCCTACCATAGTACTATGTTTTCCAAGTAATTCTATTGCTAATGTCTCAAGTGTTGCTGGTAGCATTTGTTTTTATGAACAGAAAAATATGGTGATATGCTTGTGTATGCTTGTGCATATGCATGCTGTGAACATGAAATATGCATGTGTGGTAAACATACGTGTAACATAATGAAGAGGCTTAAAAAAGTTAATCTGAGGATGAGAGATACCCAGTCCTTGTAAATGTTTCCCTAATTTAAAATTAGAAATAATGCAAGAAGTCAGTATTGTCTTTTGATGAGGATGAAATTTTAAAGTATGCCTAGTATGTTTCTGTTAATTATTTATGGGGGCCAGGCTGTGTTTTTGGAGGGGACCATTGTTGTATAATTGCGGAGAATTAATGTTTTATCTTGTGAGCTAAAGAGCTGAAGAGTTTAAAATTGTTATTGTTACAAATTTTTTTTTAATCAAAGTCTGTTAGGAAGACAGGCATTAATAGATTAGTAATGATGGCACTCTTGAATTAGGAGATGGATCACTACATTAAGGCACTTTAATTGTTGTAACAGTGATACTTTAACCCAAACAATAGACTGTAGTATAACTAATTGCATCACTGTTACATATTCACCTGGTGACCAGTGACACTGACTTCAGAAAAATCAGTTCAGGGCTGTTGTCACAGAGCTTTAAATAAATAAATAAATAAATTACTGTTCATTACCACTGTCCATGGATTTAATTGTGGCTTTCCTTTTTGGCGAGAATGGAGCTGAAACTGGTCCTAGAAATGGTGCAGCAGGATTTTGCAGCTCTTTGGCTCTGACTGTGCCAATATGGCACTCCTTAGGCTGCAACAATAAACCATAAAAAGGAAGCTGGCAATAACATTTCAGACTTGATTTTGATTTTCTCCCTCGGTATTTTCCTGGCATAGTTTTAGAAAGACTTTAGAGTTTTGGTGGCATCATGTAGTTCCAGTATTGTGATTAAAATAACTGTACGACATGCTGTTTAACTAAACAGTACACTAGAAGTGCACCATGACTTATGGTTCATCTCTGTGAAACACTTAATCATGAAAATTTGAACAGGATAGCATTTATTTTTTCCTACATGCTTTGTAAAGAATAACTGACATGGCAGGTGGATGGGGCTTCTTGGAAAAAATAATCTATACCGTGCATTTTGGTTTGTTTTTAAGAGGGATGAGAAAAGATAGTTACAGTACTAAAGAACAGAAATTTTAATTATTTATGATATAACTGCTAATTCTGGCACAAAAAAGTTGCCTATCGTAAGCCACAGGTTGGTTTGCTCTAAGGTGTTGCTGGTGTCCTGTTATTTTTGGGCTAAGCCTGCAAAGCTTCAACTTTTCTGTGAAGTAGTGACCTTCTACTTTTGAGGTGATTATGTCCCATTCCTGGGGTTTGTCCTGTGCACATGTTTCTCTTGCAGCTGAAATTGTAATCATGCTAGGATGCTAAATATCTATTTCAGTAGAGGGAGACGACTAAATGATAACAAAGAAAAAAGATCTGGGGAGTGTTTCTGCATGTATGCATCATGCTAAGGGTTTAGATATGAGATTATAATCCAGACACTAATTTCCAGATTTGGGGAGATTTAGATTTTTGAGGTGCAGATTATCAACTACTGTTATTTACACAAAAATTTTAGTGAATTTGGTGTGTCTCCCTTTTGCTTGTCATAGGACTTTGATGCATAGTCTTACACATTTTGCAGATCTAAGCTGACACTGCTCTTCATCATCACATATCTAAATACATTTTGATGAGAGTTAGTCTACATGTCATGCTCCACGTTCAGGAAATCGTTGGGGAGAAAAGCTTCTACCCCAGAAAAAGCTCTACTGAATTGACAAGCAAAAATTCCACGTTTGCTCCATAGAGGAAGCCAAAAGTTTGGGGGTTGGCTTTTTTTTTTTCCTTTCGATAGGAAAAGGCCAGATACAATCTAAGCCTTGCAATAGCTAACCCCCTGTGTGTGATTACTGTTATGGAAATAACTGTCTTTTGTAATAATAAACTATTTCTCTCAGGGAGCCTTTTTGCAACGTAAGCAATCCTGCAAGAAATTAAGTGTTTCTCCTGGCTGAGGGAGGGTGCCAGATTCAAGCACTTCTCTAACAGTCTTAGGAAATTTTTAAAAAGCCTTTTACTTGAATGTGTGGAAAAACAGTTTGTGACCTTCCCATCACAGTCGCATATTTCCTGAAAGAGCCATGAAAAAGTTTATGTATGAGCTTGAGGTCCAGATATGAGAAGGTGAGAATTAGCACCAAATTTTGAATGAGAATTCATCCTGGCTAACCAAGATTTTTTTCTTAGTATCTGGTTGATTATTTACTGGCATATAGCATTCCATAATGTGACTTTGCCAAATTAAAATTTAGCATTTTCACCTTTTCAATTAATTCATGGAATTAATTTCAAACCCTCATTTTTCTCACTCATGCGAAATATTTGAGTATGATTCCTCAGATCTTATGGGACAGAACATTAACTATAAGTGTAGATAACATTGACTTTAGTCTGTTAAAATTAGTAATTGTCAGCATGATCTTCATGCGTGTTTGGAAATAAAGTTTCAGACTTACAGAAGGAAGCCCACAATTTTAACAGTGAAGCTGCTCTTTCCATTCTGTATTGCTTCTGTTGCCCTTAAGATATTGAGGTGAAGAAATAAAGTAAATTCCATCAGCTAAAAATAACAAAGATAACAGAAACACATAAATCAAGTATAAATAATAGCAACACAAGTGAATTGAGGGCTTAAAACAATAGTTGTGGTCTCTAACAGCAGGAGTGGATAAAAACAGAGCAACGAAATGCGCTTTAATGGTTTTGAATAATTATTACTATTGTCTAAGTCAGTTAATTTTTAAACATTGAAAACTTTTTACATGCGTATGCTTGGCATCTTTTTTGAGAACCACGCCTTTTTTTTTGCACGTAAATAGAAATAAATAAGAATGAATAGTTCAAGTCTTAAAGACTGTCACACTATACTTTGACAAAATAATTTGCTTTATTTGATCAATCAACAGGGTGCAAATGGTTGAATATTGTTGTTATGCTTAAACCTAAACTGTGATTTCCAATATTGCGGTGGTTAAAAGACAGTTTAACTTTTTTTCGCTTGTTTGGTTTAATATAGTATACAAATATTGTATCATCATTATTTATGTTCTGAGGAACATAGTTATGTTAAAAAGCCTCATCAACACCAAAATATAAGGCTATTTTAATGAAAAAAATTATGCTTTACAAGACTTTAAAGCTTCGTATATAAAATACTTGTAACAGTGAAATCTTTAAGTTGCACTTCGTGAAGCATTAATTCACATATACTAATTGAGTAATTACAAATGTGTTGCTGTTACAACTCAAAGCATTTATATGCCGGGAGTGAAAGTGGGTTGTTGTGGTTTGACTTTTTTCTTTCTTTCTTTTTTTTTTTTTTTTTAAAAAAAAAAAAAAAAAAACAAAACAAAACCAAAAAAACAACAAAATCAAAACCTCATTTTCCAGTGGACTGAATATATTAGTGATGAATGTGCTGTGAAACTAACTGTTTGTTTCCATGCTGGAAAAGTTTCATGGCTCCAGCAATTGCTAGCCATTTTACCACACAGCATCCATCATTTTGTCAAAGTTTTAATGTTTTGTAGTGAACCACCTAGGAAAGAAAGGAGGAGAAAAGAATGACAAAACAGCCAAATTCTTTCATTCCATGCCAAAAAACTGACTGAAGTTTATCCCTGTTTGCCCTTGGAACAATTAATGTGACATTTTCCCGAATGCCATACTAAATTTGATTGTCAGTTATTGAAATGTATGTTTAAGTCAACAATGATGCAACTTTAAATGCTTTTTTCATTAATGTCATTGAATCCTTAACCCACAACCTTTGACACATAACAGAATTAGAAAGCCTTTTGGACCATTTGGCTGAAGTTGTGCCCTCGCTACAGTATCTAAGTTTGCTTGGAAACATGGCCTGCCCAAATGAACTGGTGTGCAAAGAGAAGGATGAAGATGACTACCAGAGGTACAGGTTAGTGTTTTCACTGTATTGATATAGTTTGGTAAGGTATGTCAATTGTGTTTTATTACCAGAAAAATATTGAACTAAAACCAACTCACGGGCTCAAACAAACATCTATTCTGAAAGCATTGTGGCATATTCTGCCATGAAACGCCTGGAAATTTGAGTAACCGCATTTCAGCAAGATCACTCTCAGGTACCCCATTTCAAGAAATATTTCAGTGCTGTACAGCACGTGTTTGAGTTGAGCAGGTGTGCGCAGGATTTCCTGAATGTGGGTGCTCCTCTGTGCCTACTTATGGCCTTTCCCCTCTCTGAGGCCAAGGTAAGGCAACATTTACATACATTAAGGATTGACAGTACATAAAAAAAATTAAATCACTACACTCAGATAGCCAGTTGCATTGTCTTCTGCTAACATTTGATTATGGTGATGAATTTCTTCTACTATAGTTATAAAGGCACTACTAAAGAACACAGAAGGACTCCTATATTGTGCTGCTTTACTCAGAGCAGTTAGTGCTTAGATTCAAATAAAAACCCCTGAACTATCTCTCTAATGTAATTTTAATGAGCTAGATTATACAAAAGGTCATCTGGAAATTAATATGGAGGCCTGCTAAAATACTATATGTCCAACTGGAATGTTGCTAAAAATTCCAACGGTTATTTTTTAAAAAATAAAAATACTTGTTACTGGTGATGACTGTGAGTATGGATCCAAAACTTACGTAATGTCTGCTTTGAAGTGACATAATTTTCATAGCTGTAACTGTTAGGAAGTGAGACACTGATTATAAAATAAAATAAAAATAAAGTCATTGGATTTCTTTTTTCTTGCTCACACCCGATACAAGATTTCAGTCTTCATGTGCTGACATGTTTCACATGGGCTGAAAATGGCTGTCTGAGGCAAGTCAGGGCCAAGCAGTGCTGGTCACTATGCTGCCGCTGGTCGCCATGCTGCTGACCTTGCAGAGCCTGAGCTTCCTTCTTATTAGCAGATCACCTGCAGTATTCACAGTTATATAATAAAACTCTGATTTTATCTTCATGTAATCTGTGCTGTAGGAGTTAGGATAAAACTATACAAAGTGGCAGAGACTAGAAGCAGATTTATTGAGAAGTGGCATGAATTCGATGCACCAGTTTATTGCTTATAAATGCTGTATGTTGAAACAGCAGCACAGCTGTCGTGGGTATGCATATACTTTTTTCTTTGTTCCAAATTTTTGAGAAGGATTTCTAGGTTATCATTAGCCTAACGACTTTCACCTTCTAACAATTCAACTTTTAAATCCAGCCTAGCTGTAGCATTTTGGTTTTCACCAAGTAGAGCAGCCTAGATTTAATAAAATATTTTCCCATTGCTTTCACACTTAAGTGGAAGGTACACCTACTATCCAGCTTACGAGAGTCTAATAGTTCTGTCTCTATGTAAATTTATGTGACATTTGCACTAGAGAATTGCTTAAAAAATGAATGATATTTCTACAGTTTACTGTTTTTCACTTTAAGTATGTTTTCTGACAATGTGTCTCCTATTAATCATTTAAGCAAAAGTAGTATGTTAAAGGAGCCATTCAGAGGCAAGAACCCATGGTTCATTTAGTGCTGTCTGAAAAAATTCTTTATTGATTGACATCTCCGTGGTTATGTGATGTAATATTTATAATATGTCACACAGCCATACATCAAAACAAGCATGTCTGTTGTTTCATTTCAATGCAAAAATGTTGATTTCAGGGAGGTCAAGGTAGTTTTAGGTCACATTGTGGCAAACCACCGTGTCAAAGTGTGAAGTAATTGTATTTATGCATCTGCTGTAAACTGCAACATTGCTTCCATTTTCTTTTCCCTCAATTTTTCAAAATCCTGTGTATATTTTTTCCATATAAAGTAGGTTAATTAAAGCTCTTTTAAGAAGGAAGAAGGTACTTCTAATTAGTTGAATGATTTATGGTTCTGCTGCTGTAATGAAAGCTTCCTGATCCTTTTCCTTAATTATTTGTTACGTTATATGAAATGTGTTTGCCCGACAACATTAGTCTCAAAAACCAAAAGCATCCGCCTGTCTGTCCGTCTGTCTGTCTCTCTGTTGGGGACTATATTCACCAACATGGAGGAACTGATTAAAAGTACTCTGCTAATTTTACTCTGAATAGCTAATTTGGAGTTTTGAATACACGTTCCGAAGCATCTTGGGCACAACTTTTTTTTTCCTTCCCCCAAACATACAGAGTTTTCTCACAGATTTAGCACAAGCAAGCTCTCCTGAGTGAGAAAGTATTTGTATTTTATCAAACGTATTTCTTCAAGTCTCAAAAGCAAACATTTGAAATGGCCAGTTTCATCATTTTTTAATAGTTTGAAGTAACTTTTTAAATAAGATTTTTATTTTGTTGACAAAATTTGCATACAAATACGTCAAAACATTGCATTTCAGTGAACCTGAATTATGTAAATATTTTGCTTTACCATAAACTTTAACTGGTTTTGTTTTGTTCTGAATAGGAACTTCTTTTTGTAACTTTTTGCAGTGACCATTGGAGCCACAGCTTCATTTTTCATTGAGCTTTAATTTCATTCCCACTGAGTTCAATTAGAGTTCAGGCTATTTAATTCCTCAACCAGAAAAAGAAAGGTGCTAGAAATCAAAGCTTTACTTAATCTTCTCATTCCAACAAACTGAAAAGATCTGTAAAACCCCCAAAATCTCAACCTTAACAAAATGCGGACAATCAAATTTTAAAAAACTCAAGGTCCAGTGATTTACTGTGATATTAGTAACAGAGATAAAAAATAATATTACATATTTTAAAAATAATTAGGTTTTATCATAAATACTTGGAAAATGCATAAAACTATGCTTTTTGTCAAGAAGTTACGAACTGGTTCCTCAAGTAATCCACTGGTATACCACTTCTATCAATTTAAATAGTAAGGCTTTTCACAAGTTTTTAATTTAGAATAGGTTTTTTACAAAAACATTGTTATGACTTTTTCTCAAAGTAGTTATTTTTCTGTAAAAAACATAGTAATATTTGAGTGGGATTTTTTTTTTAAAGAAAAAAGAAAAAGTATTTTTTTTTTCCATCTCCTTACCTTTCAACTATGTAGGAGAACAAATCGATGAAAATATTTCTATGTTTCTTATTGGAATTTTTGCTCGGAGAGGAAAAGTAAATGGAAAGTACCCTTCTGTGGTATTTTTAGAAGCAAACTTGTTTGGTTCATTTTAAAAACTCATATTTTTTTCCATGATTGTAAAATGGCTTTACTTTCTGGGAAAAAAAAAAATTAAAAAGTGCTATAAGTTCTTTTTATCTTGTTTTTTAAGCTTTACATATTTGGGAAGTGCTATTTTGTAAAGGGGTATCTTGGGGGTGAGGGCAAAGGAAAGCAGAATATCTAAAATATAATGGTGATAGGAAAGTCTTAAAAGCTTTTGACTCAAACAGGAAGCGAGAAACACAGAAAAATAGCTTGCAAAACAGTGCGTCCTCTAAAATAACCTATTCTGCAATCTCTACTTTGAAGATTGCGTGAAAGCAAAGGTCATGACCCGGAGATCAAAGTAACAGAAGTCAACACAGTAATTGCTGGTTGCTTCTCTTGTACCCGCACTTGGTCAGTCCTCTGGGTGTATTGTTTCCAGGGAAAACTTCAAACGTGGTGTTACTGAACTGTGAAAAATCATCTGGGTCAGAATGTATTACAAAGCATTTGTGAATGTGGCAGGTGACCTCACCTATTTTCATTAAAGCGATATGATTGTGAAGGATGTATGCCATGTGTGAAGTTTTCAGTGCTTGTTCATTCTTCTTTGCTCCTTATTGACATTTCCTGGAATGATGCATTCATTAAGTGCTGTTGACATGGAAACAAGGGCAAGTGGAAACAAATGCCTGAGTTTATTTTAAATTAGCTTAAAAGTACATATACTAGATATGCTATCTTTGGCAGGGGGAGCAAATGGTGATAACCTTATGAAGTCCTCTTAAGATATAACAGCAAGAAAGGAAGTGCATGCATTTTGTATGGATTAACTTTTCAAGCTAAATCAGCTATTACTGTCCCACAGGTTTGATTCTGTGGAATGCTGTCTCCTCTTATAGCATTTTTAGTTTCCTTGCAGTTTTATTTTGTTGTATTGTGGTTTTGTTTTGTTTTAGTGTTTGGTTGTTTGTTTGTTTTTTTTAAATTGAGACAGAACCTACTCATCTATTTTTAAATGGTCTTGTTATTGAATTTAGTAATATAAATATACAAATACATATTCAAGGAGCAATAGCAGACTAGAAGTCCTCACTCAGTAATGAAAATAACACTAATATACTTGGTCAATATCAATGAACTTACTGTTGAGGCTCTTTTTCAGTAGGATGGATTGAAGTCTGTGGTACTTATGTATATGTATTTTATGTACTTAATGGGAGATTACGGTATTCCCTTACATCTGTATAATCTGAGAATCTGTGCTACTTCACTGTTTGCATGAGGCCTTGTCGTTTTACAGTACCTGGAAGAAAAACCCCTGTATTTGATAGACATCAAATAGCCGTGCAACTTCCATCTGCGATTAGCCACTGTAAGGATTTATGAGTAAGGGCTATTATCATGTTTTTGTTCAGCCAAATAAATTGAAGTCCATAATACCCCAATTTGTCCATACTAACTCAGTAAGTCAAGAATAACTATAATTATTGTTATATGTATAGAGAGATATTTTTCTAATTCATAGAGTTGTTTGCTATATTGAAGTAGAGCGGTGGATGTTAGATATCAGGAGGTGGTCTAGACTTCTGAGTGACTTGGGAGCCCCTCAGAATTACATGGTCATCACCAAGCAATGCCGAAGTTGCACAGAGGCTATGTGATCCTCTACCATACCTCATGCCAACATCATGCCCTCTTTTCTGGAAGATGTTGGTTTAAGTTTGTGACCTGGCTTTCTTAACTCTGTATTGAGGAAGTTGTGTTGCAGATGGAAATTCTGCAGCCAGTTATGTGCTGTTTGGTGGGGTAAGGGTGGTGGTAGGGGGTTAAACTTTTCAGTGGTGCGGAAGAAACAATTACAGGCGATAATCTAGTTCAGTGTCATCAACATGTTTGCCCAGTCCTTCTGATTTTTGTTTTCCATTTCTCTCCATTTGAATGCTGATGTGACTTTGGTGACTTTAGGTTATTTATTATTTCTAGTTTACAAAAATGTAACTGAGGGCGTAATCAGCCCTTCGAAGTTTGAAATAGATATATTATTTTTATGTTCTATGATTGTCAAAGAAAGGAAATACAATAGCACAGAAAATAGAAAAATGAAAGTAAACACTTTCTGAAACAAAGAGCATGTTGTAGTTATGATATGGGTAGAGCTAGAGGTTTCTGCACTCTTCTGGGCAAATATTTCTCAGTTTTTCAGTGCCAGATTAATTATGTGGTTAAAACTTAAATATTGATGCATATAGTACATTTTTATAGTCCAGTTTTTGTTATTAAAAGTACAAAATAAAGGCCTATACAGAATCTAGTTCTTACCATAGTCTTTCACTGAAGGTTCAGTGGGAGAGTTTATATTCTCTGAAACTCTAACATATACAAATTTACTATACTTGTAGTAGGAGAAAAAAAACAACCCCAAAGCATTCTTTCCCCAAGTAATTTATTGCCACTTTTAAGATTTTTCTTATAGTGTGGCTCATGGATGATGCCATTATCTTTCAGTATCAGGAGGCCAACCGTGTTCTACAACTTATCTGCTTTTCCAAGGGAAGTAATAAATGAATCGAGGCCCTTAGATGCT
This sequence comes from Dromas ardeola, assembly GCA_013398915.1. Lineage (NCBI taxonomy): Eukaryota > Metazoa > Chordata > Aves > Charadriiformes > Dromadidae > Dromas > Dromas ardeola. The sequence goes on along the minus strand of VYZM01001057.1, from coordinate 1,804 downwards.
ATGATATGATGGGATATTTTTTTTTGTGCTCACAGCTCTGGAATAAAAATTTCCTAGAACTGTTTGACAATAGTAAGGAGTAGTGTACTGAAACTCCTTAAAACTGAAGGAATTTTTATGCCTGAGCCTAACGGCCACTGAAAAAAATAGATCAGAATGAAATTATACGGTAACTATTTAACAAAAATAAGGAGTTGACATAAAAGTTATTTAGGCATGTGTGGTTTGGATTAGGACTGACAAATTTTGTGCATATGTTTGTTCCTTTCTTCCATTTGATCCTTTAAGGAACACTTACACGTTCTCTTTGAACCCTTTTGCTTCACCTGTGAAACTCTCTCCTAAGTTTGAGTGAACCCTCACTGATTTTTTGGGAGGTGAGAGAACAACTCAAGGGCTATGTTTTAAGTAATGACTGTTACACAGTAGAGAACTAGAGACATACACAGAATATACCTGTAAGGTAACTGATAGGTCTTAGTTTCCGTGTTTGTAAGGCAGAGTTAAGGTGACAACTCTGTGATTCCTTAAAGGCTGTAGATTAAGTCAGTATCAGAGACAGTATTTCTTTGTATAAAAACTGGAGTCCTGTATTGTTTAATAAACAGCAATAGCTGATCTCAAAGCTGTCTTTGTTCTGTCCCTTTCTGAACTCCAGCATGTTTCTTCAAAGGAAGGCTTTGCCCCATTGAGCTTTTGCCAATGTCAATAGCAGCTGAATCCCAAACTCACTACATTCCTTTGCAAATGCCCCCTCAAGCCTGTCCCTCTTTTCCAAGATCTTGACAGGTCTGTGTAAAAACTGTTAAAATAATACTAATCACATGCAACACTTATCAAATTGGTAAATGAATTGTTAATCTTTATTGTCATTTTCACTTAACTCAGACTGAAATAACATGAAATGTGATATTCTCTGGTCTTTTTCCATCTCTGAGTGTTCCTGTTTGTGTGTGATGGATATCTTTTATTAGCTTATTTTCACGGGACTCCTGGTTCTGGGAGTCAAGGGGAACAGATGATTCTAAACAAAAGAAGATGCAACTTTGCTTACGTAGTTCATTTCCCTAATCCATCATGAATTAGAAGATCAGTTTACAGGCAGTGATAAATGGATCTCTAAGCACCTTCGTGGTGTGTCTGTTTTTTTTTCTCTCTCTGGACCCGACCTTTAATCCTCATCACTGAAGATAATAACCTTTTTTCACACCACTGCAAAGATGTTAAAACGCAGTAACAGCAGTCTCAGAGCACGTGGAGCAGTGCTAAGTTTCAAAATGATTAAAGTAAAAAAAGGGGGGTGGGGAGTGGAGAAGGGGAGCAGGGAGACCCTGCCCCTCAACCAATCAAAAATAAACCTTTCTAAATTCATAATGTAAAGTTTAGATGGATCTTTCTTCATTAAATGGCATTTTCTTAACTAGGGATTTTACAAGTCTAAAACAGGTGCAATGTGTCATGCAATTTATGGATCCTAGTACATGCCATAAAGTATTTTATGATGGCTGCATTCTGTGTTATTAGTAGCTGTCTTTTTCTGCAGCCATTGGTGTTTGATAATAGTCTTAAAACACCCAAAATTACTTACCTGCAAGCAGCATTCCAGATAGTCCCTGTTGACAGTTTGAATAAGTTTAGTGCCCTTTTGTTGTACTTTACCTTCAAAACAAACTGATTGAACCATCAATAGCTCCTGAAAGCTGACAGAGGCATGTCATCTGGTCTAACCCTCTGATAGTAGGTTATCTGTGGGAGTTAACCTCCCTGCATTGTTAACTGAAATGTTTTATGTACTATGCAACTT
>VYZM01001051.1:9013-27273 GCA_013398915.1 Dromas ardeola | reverse complement strand
TTTTTTTTTTTTTTTTTTTTTCAAATCACACATGCTTCCCCTGCCATTAATAGCAACTAGAAATAACTTCCTCTTTGTTTTTGACAGAAGCTGTAACTATATAACAACTGTAGACAAGTCGTCAAGTGATGACATCAAACACTAATATATGAAATAGCACAGAGGTAATATTTTAAGGTTTAAAATGGAATAGGCTGTTTGCAAAGTTGGTATGATTCTTATTAAGGGAATAAATATATAAAGTATCTGTGCATAGAAAAGAAACCACTAAAGCTTAAAGATCTGTTTACTTAAAGCAAATATTGCAACCTAATTATCTAGATTTTTATTTTTGCTGCTTATCTATAGATTAAGTTTTAGAAATGTAAGATATCCAAGGAATAGTTTATTGCAGTATTAAAAACCAGTTTTTCCAAATTTCTTTCTTCAAAGAAAGTCTACGTAATTTTTACATACCTGTGCAATTGTTCATCTTTATAATTCCTCAGATTTACATTTGGCCACTAGAAAAACAGCAAATATAGCATTATATGAAACTTGTACATCAGTCCTTGATTAGTCACTAAAGTTTAATCATTTCTATTATAGTTATATTTACCTAACAATTAGAAGCGTAAGTTTTCTTGCATCTAATGTTACCTATAAAAACCCCTTATTTTATTGAAAAGCCTACGCTACTTCTCCAGAAAAAAAAAAAAAAAATCGAACAGTTCTTGGAGCAAGGACTGGGAATGTTGATCACATGCTGTGTACAAGGCCACAATTCTAATGGAAACAGCAAACTCTGAAAAGCTAATGAAAAATAAACAGTTTTGCTCAGTTTGTCCTCTGCAAATAAAAAAATTGATATGCATAATAGGGAAATAATTTTTTTGTTGTTTTCACTATTAATAAGATTTGTTTTAAAAATAATCATTCTGTTATAGCTCGCTTAAATGCTGCTTATTAAAATGGTACTTAACCTCCTCTGTTGGTACTTCTAAGATGTTTTAAGAAGGATCACACGAAGTCATAATACTCTATATTCTGGACCTATCCTTTCTTCCTATTAAATGTTCCTCTGTTTTTAGAGCCATTTGTTGTCTCTATGGTTTCAGATTTATTTTTGTTGCTACCAGTATCTTCTTGGAAGGAATGGAAAAAAGTGCATCAAACATTCTTCTTTCCTACCCAAGCGATACAGTTTTACATTTCCTACTTACATTTCCTACTCCATTTACATTGGTATACTAGTATTTAGACATATATTGCAGTAGTTAATGATTAGTAAAACTGACTACACCAGTAACACTGCCAGAGAAAGTATGAAGCTCTACTGTCAATGAGAAAGTTGCAATTCCTCCATCTTGACCACTGCCACTTTAGCAGCTTAGACAACAAGCTGAGCAAATAATGGCAGTAAGGGACACATGAGATGCACGTAGTGAGGTGGCAAGAAAGGTGATGCTCCACAGCCTTAAGGCTGTGAGAGAGAGAAAAGGGAGGTGAGTAGCCATGTGAGACAGCAAAGTCCAAAAACTGGAACCTGGATCCTGCTCAGTGGCGGCCTAAAGATGGACCACTGATAACGTTATTCTAGTTTATGCTGGTGTTGTGCAGTTTAACAGGAATGGCAGTGGTTAGAATTAAAATGAGGAAACATACAAACTTCTCATTCTGAAAGACAGAAGCCCCTGATTTTGAGACATTAACAACTGTTTGACAGGACGCTAGAAAATATACTGTTGGGGAGGTCTGACATAGCATGGAAACCGACAGTTTGACCTAAATTTCAGCTAAAAACCCCAGCACCTTAGTGGTCAACTACATAAAACTTCCACTATCACAGTACAACACAGACTAAATAGCAGTAAGAATCTAAAAAACAGTTTCTTGATAGTATCTTTGATATTGAATCAAAGTAAAAATATCTATGATTAATAATCACAGATATCTAGCAATCCAGTAAATCTAGTAATTGCAGTAAAAAGCCTGTAAAAAGTGAAATTTGGTGGAGCAAAACTGTGTCATATACATAGGTATATTCAGGTCTTTATGCCAGACATATTCTTGCTCCCTCAAGTTCATCAGTCCCTAAAAAAAATGGACAGAAATATTTAGTTTATTTGTTGGGTTTTTTTTTTTAATATAATGTTGATTATGCTTATCACCATTAATCCTTTTTTGTACTTTCATCCTCTTTATAACCACACAGTAGAGAAGATAGAAAATGTTACTTGGGGGTAATAACAGAAAGATGGTTTTGATGCAGAGAATGACAGGAGCTATTTTGGTTCAGAGATTATACTGAGTAGTCACTCAGAAAGATTTCTTACTCAAAGAAAGTAAGTTTTCTGCTTAAGAAAAGACGCAGTCCTTAAAAGCTGTGCATTAAAAATATTTGGGATAATGCCCTCCCTGTCAGAGATATTTCCTTCATTTTGTAAAAACAAATTAATTTTGTAATGAATTTGATGCTACATGAGTATTTGTGTTAGTTCAATACATACAAAGAGACTGTGTACTGCTGAAGTTCTCATGTGGCTCAGTCTAAGCATCTGAAGTTTGTTCTATAACCCACCTCCAGCTTTAACCTTCAGCTCACGTTCTATAAAAAAAATCTGCTATGAAACTGAACAAAGCAGTATAGTTTGTTTGGACCGAAGTCCAAAACTGTGTAGTTTGGACTGAAGTCTAAAGTATTAGCAGCTTTAAAAAGTCATTACACCTAATTCTGCAAAGTCTATTTCTATACAAATAAAGTCACATAAAATATAATACATGGTGTTATGAAATTTGTGAATTTAACTGTACTGTACTTTTGCATAAAGTTTAAGGGTTGTATACAAAACACTGTATCAGCACTAATTAAACCCATGAGATCCTAATTTTCTGAAATAAAACAGATTATGGTATTTACTACAGAATTAATATTAGAAAGTCAAAGTTCACATGTGAAATAGAGAGTTTTTTCCAAAAAATTTCACGGAAATAATATCATGCCCTTTTTAAGCTCACTTTCAGTATGGTCCCTATTAGATTCCAATTCCAGTCAAGGTTCTCCTTATGATTGAGAACTTGGCTGTCTCGAAGATTCATTACAAGTGCTTCTTCTGTATCCTGGAATATAGACATGAAAAACTACAGTAAGTTTCCTTGCACCATTTTTTTCCAGTCTTGTCACAAGATATACTTACTGTTTGTGTAACAATCATTGAAAGGGCTATGCTCCACAGAAATTTGCATTTGAAAGTAAATTGCATGGTTATAGTACTGCATTAAGAATTTAACAGTAAGAGATTACAATTGGTCATAAAAAGTGTTAAAAATGATTGTAATTTCACTTCTCAATTTCTAGAAATGCAATATAGTATCCACAAGTACCTACAAGACAAATTAAATGAAAAAAAATACTCAAAAAAAATCACATAAATGCCCCTGAATTAGATGAGAGAGTGAAGCTTGGGGGCAGTCTCCAAAATACAAAGTCAAATTCAGTAATGGTAATACCTTTAAAATAAAGATGTCTTTCTGCACACGGTACTGATCCCTTTTTTGGTGTGTTGAGATCGCTTTCTGAATAATATGATCTAAATGGAGGCTGTAAGGTTTAGGTCCTCTTTTCTTCATTTCGTGAAAACGTTTTAAGCAGTTTAGTGCAGCACTTGCTCGTCTGATAGAAAAAAAAAAAACAAACCAGTATTTGGCAACTGTTATCCAACTAAAGAGCACCACTGCTGTATCTGGAGAAAATAAACATAGCTCAAGAAAGAACTGACCAATAATTCCGAAGCAAATAAAACGAAAATAATTTTCTTGATACAAGTTTTCATACATCCATATGCCTCAATCTTGTACTAAAATTATACAGAAAATTATCTTTCAGAATTTCTAGTACTGAAGAATGAGCCTTAATGATACTTTTTCTTCTACTCTGCAGTCAGTGGTGTCTATTGCAGTTCACAGAAGATACTGAAAGTTTGAAGTTGATAAAGTATTGTGAGATGTCACAGTAGATCAATGTTCTGCAGTGAAGTTGAGAGCTAAGGGATCTAGCTTCAACTTTCACTAACACAGTTTCTTGTAAATTCTCTTATTTTTTTCCCCAGAGGGTGGCAGGAGTATCAGTAGTATGTTTCCTGCTCTTTGTATCTAAACAGTTGAACAACACCATGTAAGAAGTTTTCCAGGAAAAGACAGGAAGTAACAGAAATATCAGTTGACAACAGCCGAAATGGTTAATTACAAAATAGTGGTAGCAGAAAAAAAAAAACCACCTGCTGAGCAAATAAAATAAGGAATTCTAAGAATGAGGAGGCAAGTCTACCTTTCTTCCCCATAAACAAAAATTCCCATAGAGCAGGAGAGTGGGGTTTATTTTTATATTACCTTCAAACAAACAAATACCTTTGAATTTGGTCATTTATCTATATTACATAAATTTAATCCGTAACACGGTTTACAGTTTTTCAGAGTATGAAACAACGCACAGTGCTGACCAAAACCAAGATCCCCAAGCTAAAACAATACTAATACTACAAAATATTTTTTTCCAACAAAAACGGGAATTTTTACTACTCTATCAGGTATGTCCACAAATGCCAAAAAACAAAACACCTGCAGGTAATCCACAAAAGTATCCATTCTGCTCTTCATCCTTCCACTCACCCCACAGCTTTGACCAAGTGAAATACTCTGCAATGTTCAGATACGCCTTTTTTGAAAAATAACTGTTTTTATGTATCAAAATATTCTACTAACATATAAGAAACCTTCAAAACTAAAAAGCAAAAGGGCACTACATTTCTTGGAAGCGCTCTACAAGCTGCATTTACCACTTCACAGTAGCAGCTTGGAAAGGTTCTGGAATTTATCACTGACAATACAATGAAAGACAAAATAGAAAGTTATGGTATATTTATCAGAATATCAGGTATTTTATGACAGATCACTTTAGAGGTTAAATTGCAAGATTAACAGATGTAGAGAGAAATTCTAAAAACTAACTAAAATAAAATAAAAAAGCCTATAGGTTTTTAAAATCTCAAAATTCGGGTATTTCTAGTTCAAAGAAGAATAAAAGCATCTACAAACTTTTTTTTTAATAAGATGCCTAAATATAACTCATTTGATTGGCACCATGACTGCCAAACAGTTCTGTAATACTGGTTAACTACTGAGGAATGCTGCACTAAATTTAAAATTTCTGTTCATACATTCTTACTGTTAAATGGAACTAAAAGGAACTGAAAAAATTATCAGTGCAAACTTCAAATAAAAGCACCAGAAAGCTTTAACATTGTTACAATCACTATTTTCTTCTGAAGAAAAAAATGGTTTAAAAAAAAATTACACAAAAAAACAGCTCCATGCCAATATTACATTTTTTTGCTCTTGCTTACACTACTAATGACTCACTGATTTGGCCTACTACTGTTTAGCTATAGATAAACAATAAAAGAAGAAAAACGTTCATACAGGTTTTTTAGTTTTGAAAGTTTAATTGTATCAAAATGCCAAAAAAGAAGTATGAAACAATGGAGAGGTCAAACACACACAACGCATCTTGGATGTTGCTTGGTCAAACAGTGCCTTAGAGTTCATTCAAGAAGAATTTTGTGTAAAAACCCTGCAATCTATGCAAAAGTGTTCTGAAATCTACTATCTTTCTTTCCAAATTTCTGAATTGTTACTGTAAACACTTTTGGAATGATGCACTAGAAACTATTTCCCTAGTAAGCGTGGCAGAGCATTTCTATATGCATGTGCTTGCTTGCTTTTAAATAAAGACAGACGTGGTTTCAGCCATCACAAAACTTGCAATGTAGGTTTTCACTCAACTGGAGAGGGAAAAAGAGACATAAATATTTTTGCTTTTAAGCGTAACTTAGAATTCTTACAGTCTTTTCTCTTTCATGATGTCAAAAGATGCTGCCATATTCATTAGCGTTGGTAAGCAGTGCAGGTGATGGCTGTGAGAATGAGGAAGAATTGTGTTTGCCTAAAAAACAATGAAAGACCTGTTAGAATAACTTAGTGCAACAGTTCCAGGCTTCTCTTTAGGACCAACATTTGAAGAATTTACCACTTTTCACAAAAACATGAGAACAAAACTACTTTTGCATAATGTCAGAGCACTAATTACACATACCATTTTGAATATTTGATCTGTCTAATCAATCTGAAATACAATTGGAAGTAACTTAAGACAATTTTAGATTTCAGAGCCTTCTAATGTAATTGTTTGATTTAGTGTGTTTTGGGTTTTTTTTAAGTGGTAGCATGCAAAAACATGCAAAGCATCAGCTATCCTTATGTCATGTGTATAAAAGTACTAAAAAAATCTAAAATCAGAAATGCCATTTAAGCTGATGATTTCTATTAAAACCTTTGCACACAAAAAAGTCTGATTAATTAACATAACTTCCTAAGTTACTAGACATTTAATTGCTTTCATTTTGGGACACATGGGTAGTTCTGCAAATATTTTTGGAAACTAAATAATGAAGATAAAGAAATTACTTCTCTTAAAACTAAATAAAAGTACAAATATATGTTCAGTACTTTGATAAACAGTCATCTCTGACTAATGAATCACGTCTTCAGAAAACCAAAAAATACCTATGCTTTGCAGCATACTCAAATATCAGTAACAGTCACTCCCATTCAGAAGTATTCCGGAAAACAGAAAAATAGCATATGTTATCACAGATTCTTCTTTTTAAACTACATGAATGACTGAATAGTCAAGAAATTACATGAATTATTTAAAAAAAAAATCCCTGAAGAGACCAAAGAACAGATTTGTTGTGGTTGTGACCCATGCTGATGACCTGAGATGTTGTAAATCACTGTAGTAATGAGCAATCATATTTGAAGATTGTGCTGGTTTTTGGAGCATTAAGTACTACTGAAATGAGCTGATAGTCTGAAGATGCAACCTATGTCTTGCCATCTCTTACAAAGTAGTTTATTTGGAAAAGAGATTAATAAAAACCAAAAGAAACTGATCAAAAAGTGCTCTACTGCATGTGCTATTCTTGTCACCAAGAGAGGACGTGAAAAATTAAATAACTCTTGCACGAAAAGTTAAATCGTATCACTTCACATATGACTAGCTCCTTAGAAGGCTGAAAGGTAGCACTGGAGTGAATATGAAAACTCTATGTATGTATAAGTATGAATATGAAATATGAAAAATCATCTCCATACCAAAATAATTTAGGTTAAGAGAGGTGCTACTGTAAAAGATATGTTAGGTAGAGGGACGCAAAATGAAGCATGGTCCATTCAGCTTCTCTGTGGCAGGGACCACCCACAGCAGTGCTGAAAAAGCACTCCACCAAGTTGGAGCTGCCTGAAGGAATAATACCAAGTGCCGCAGTCACATCAAGGTGAACATGAAAAAAGTTTCATCTACCTAGCCTGTGAGGCAGAAAGCTAAACACACTGCCAGAGGGCTACCATCATTCTAAGAAAAGCAAAAGTCAGCAATGGTCCCTTCCCAAACACAGTAAGTGATAGGTGAGTTTTCAGGACTCCAGCTTAAAAATATAACTGGCTACTGAGGCAAGGAAGTGTACTTGTGAGAGTTTGAGAGCTGAGGATTATCCTTGGAGCAGAACCCCTAGCACTTTCAATACTTTCCAAACGGTCTTCCCATTGATTCATACTGTTCTTAATATATGAAGTACCAAAATGATGTAATATACATTAACCTATTATTCTGATGAAAAGTAGATGTTCCAATGTAACACAAATTCAAAGCTATAATGGAACATATCTATTTACAGTTAGTTACTAATACTACTTATACTCAGCAAAAACTTCTACTTACCATGTGCAAAAGTTCTCCTAACAGGATAGTTGCTCTAACAGATACATGGTCATCACTACTTGTGATCACTTCAACCAGACCCTTCAAAAAGTTAAAAAATTATTACAACATTTAATGTAAAAAAATCTTATTTTACTGTTAGTTAGTTACTAATAACTAATGTTATTAGTAAAAAGGTAGCAAGCATCTATTCAAACCTAAAGTCATTAGTTACCTCCAGAAGTCCATTGGTAATAAAAGCTGAAAGCACTAAAGCCAAATAATTATCCATGAGATCAGGCCTATGGAGCAAAAAAGTATGAAAAGAGTTTAGAAAGTTCATTTCTTATTGTGTCTGTAAGAAAAGAACAAATATTTTGTCAACAACACCGTAAAAGAAAAACAAGGGTTTAGTTCATAAAATGCTCACCTTGACCTGGCTCGATGGGGTAATATAGTTTTAGCTTCAGCAGCTACAAAGCCATCAGAAAGTCTCCAGCAGTCCTGAAACCTGCTTGGATCTAGAACAAGAAAACATGGACAGTCATGGACAATGATAATTATAACATTGGATTTCACAGTGTTGTTTTAGTGGTTGTCAGTAAACAAATAATAGTTCTTGCCAATCTGTTATTTCAGTTTTTAAATTATAGAATACTTTGTCAGAAGAGATCCTAACAAGCCACGTAATCCACACTCCTGAACAAAGCAAGGCTAACTCCAAAGCTAGGACAAAGATTTTATCTAAGTATCGACCAAAATAATGACACTTCCAATTCGTAAACACATTGTTCAATGGAAAATATCGTAATACCTAAAACTTAAAAATGTGCATCCATATGTTGCGAAGTGGCAACAAAGAATGATTTATTTACTTATATATATGCAGAACAAGGATTAAGCTTGTATAATTAACTGCATGACAAAATGTTTATAACCAGAGTTTGGAGAAGAGAATTGCTGGAACATTAAACTTGCTCTAACTTGCTCCTTTTGGGCTCATACTTTTGCTCTGTGAGACAAAGCAGAGGATACTCTTGGGTTTACAACTGAGTGATTCTAAGGATAAAAGACCAACTCCACCAAATGTAAAGACATGAAAAAAGCATACACTTGCCCTAGGAAGAGTTAAAGCCTGATAAAGTTTAGTGCAGATAGCTAGCAGATGCACAATATTTAGAAAATACTCCTTTTAGTACCTCTTCTGTAGCATTCACTAGCACTTCTACATTACTAATGCTTATACCTCAAAGAAGTCTAATTTGTAGTAAAGTGTTTACACAGTCTTTTTTACAGCATTTCTGTAAATGCTCTATTACGCTCCACTGCTGATCTTTTATCAAACTCACACCGCTTAATAGTTGATAAAGAATTTTATCCAGGACTTCAGAGCACCCAATGAATTCAGTAATGAGACAGTTAATATTGACGTAATTTACAATAGAGAGGAGACAATGAAGGGCTCAAATTTGTAGAAGAGCTTAATAGACAGAATTCTTATGTGAACTGGTTCTAAATACTTACCTACACTGAGAAGTGCCTCAATAAATTCTTCTGCAATAACAGGGAGAGGAAGACGAAATATATCATAGAGCACTTCAAGCAGACCTCGCTAGCAAAAAAAAAAGAAACAAAACAAAACCAAAAAAACACAAAAGGAATTTTATAGATTCATAAAAATTGTCTTTTGTTCACTACGAGGTTGAGATTTCTAGAGAGTGCTAAAATTGGTGTTATTTGTTTCAGTGTTTCTTCTTTTGATATCACGCTTATTTGCATAAACTGAAATAATCTGGAGAAGAGAAGACGGGAAGGGGCTTGTTTACTTTAGAACTGTACCTTATTGTCACTATGAATCCTACAGAAGCTCAGGCTACTTGGATTACAGATTTTTAGAATAAGTACTGCTGCCACCATCAACTGCTTGGTTTAATAGGTAATTGGGAAGAAACATTTTTATTTATTTCCAATTCAACTCTTGATTATTATGCTTTAAACTCGTAACTGTATCTTACTGCGAAATTGTGACCAGAGTAAAAATTAATTTAATGTATTTTTCTCTCCTCCACTCCCTCATCTCAAACATACAGGGTGTGCTTCCATTCTCACAGGAATTTTATAATGGCATTATGGGCTTGAACTTGGGGGTCAAATAACCTTGAGGATAGTGATCTCGTAACTAACAATTCAGTGGTTTAAACACAGACTCCAAAGTGTTAAGAATACATTAATTAAAATATCCAATATTATTCTTACATCAGTACTATATATTTACCACCTACCCGTATTTCCATATTTGGTATACAGAGTACCCCAATAAGAGACTGAATCCCAGAATTTCCAGGTTTGCACAGGCTGATAATACCTAGAAAACATTAAATACATATTAATATTTCCTCATCAAACAAAAAAAGGATTAGACATTGTTAAATTTGATTTCCAGTTTGAGTACAAGCACAGATGACAAAAATTACTAATCAAACATTTCCACCTTTTGTCATCTTTTATACATATTTTACCTTTTATGACATTTTATAGTGTCATCTAATTTCCAATCAACAATATTTAACAAAACTTTCTAATGACAAAACTGATTCCTCATTAAAAACTATAGCTACTTTTGCTCTTTCTACTGTGAAAAGTATTTTCAAATTATCTGCAAAAACAACATTTACATGCAAGAACTGGCAGAAAGAAAAGACAAAATTCTCAATAAAGAATGACTATTAAACCTGAAAGATGTGCATCATCTTGGCAGAACTGTGATAAGTTTCCCCATCAAAAGCTGTAACATAACCTAACAAATGATTCAGTTCCTTTTAATATCAGCTAAATTCTAAACAGCAAGTTTAAACGTACTTGGAATAACATTCTCTGTGCATTGTTTCAAACCATCTTTTCCCAAATAGCCACTGCTCAATCTCCAGAAGTTTCAATACAGTATATTTGATTTTGCATAAAATCTCAGAGCCTTGCTTATGATTTGGTCCTTTTACACTGTATTTTTATTTGTTTAATATTTCAACATTAATAGGGAAAATCTTGAAATTGTTTCTAAATGTTACAGAACACCACCTAAAGCTTACACAGATTTTTCAGCCCCAATTTATAATCAGTCTTTTCATTAAAAATGTAGCTGCAAACCTTGCTCATTTCCTTGACCACTTCTTTTCGTATTTCACAGAATAAAGTAAAACTAACAGAAACATGCTATCCAGAAAACAAACAAGAAAAAGAATACAAGTTTGTACACCTTTTTGTCTTACATATCATAAATAAACCCAATTCATTATTCTTTAAAAATTAATAGAAGATTAAAAATATCACCTACTCATCTATTTATTTTCACTAATACAAATGTAACTTTAATGACGTGCTTTATACAAACTTGAAGAAAGTCCTCAATTACAAAACTTCATGTCACAAAAACTTATGACACATACATGTGGCTACAGACACACTAAGGGCATTTCAGTAAGTTCCACAGTGCACCTCAGAGACCTTTTCGAAGAGCATATAGTGACCACATCCTACTGGTCGTATCAACTGATTTAGTTTATTTGCGAGACACCATCTTGACTAAAAGAATAAGCAGTCCCTGAGGCAGTATCTTCACATTAGATACTGTAATATTGCAGCAAAAGGATTTAGAAAAATGCAAAAACCCTGTTGTATTGATTTGGAAATGTCTTCTACATGAAGAATCCCAAACTACGTCCATGTGCAATTTCTCTTCAGCTACAGCACCTGGTAAAAGCAGGTGCTAATCACGGAATTTCAGAGTTGGAAGGGACCTCTAGAGATCGTCTAGTCCAACTCCCCTGCTAAAGCAGGATTGCCTAGAGCACATTACTCAGGACTGCATCCAGACGGGTCTTGAAAGTCTCCAGAGAAGGGGACTCCACACCCTCCCTGGGCAGCCTGTTCCAGTGCTCTGTCACCCTCACCGTAGAGAAGTTTTTTCTCATATTCGAACGGAACTTCCTATGCTCCAGCTTGTGCCCGTTACCCCTCATCCTGTTACTGGGAACCACTGAAAAGAGCCCGGCTCCATCCTCCTTCAACCCACTCTTTAGATACTTGTAAACATTAATAAGGTCTCCCCTCAGCCTTCTCTTCTCCAGGCTAAAGAGTCCCAGCTCTCTCAGCCTTTCCTCATAAGGGAGATGCTCCAATCCCTTAATCATCTTTGTTGCCCTTCGCTGGACTCTCTCCAGCAGTTCCCTGTCTCTCTTGAACTGGGGAGCCCAGAACTGGACTCAGTATTCCAGCTGTGGCCTCACCAGTGCAGAGTAGAGGGGGAGAATGACCTCCCTTGACCTGCTGGCCGCACTCTTCCCTGTGCAGCCCAGAATTCTGTTGGCCTTCTTGGCGACAAGGGCACATTGCTTGCTCATGGATAATTTACTGTCTACCAAGACCCCCAGATCCTTTTCTTTAGAACTGCTTTCCAGCAGGTCCACCCCTAACCTATATTGGTTATTTTGTTGCTATCTCTTCACAAAGACAAAAAGATTTCTTATTTACAGTGACAGAGCCATCTCAAAGGCAAATTCAACATCCTCTCACCTATCAAATGTCAAGAAAAACCATCAAGGTACAACTTACAAGGTATTCTCTATGGGGCGGAAAAAGCTGTGTGTTGTTAGTAGAGTTACATTTTTTTGGCTATGTATGTGGTCTCCAATTTTACAATATTAAAACACATCATAGTAGCATTGCAGGAAGGTATTGATAGAAATTAAGACACAAATAAGACAGATTCTGTGCTCAAACCAACCACTCTCTTATACTGGAAAGTAAAAGCCCCCTCCCAATTATCCAGCTTCAAACAAACAAAAAAAATCATACCTGCCCATGATCGAAATGCTGCCACTATTCCCATTTTACTAGCAAGGAACCGTGCTTCTCTGTCCTCCCTGGCATTGGAACAGCAAATGTCACAACACGGTTAATTGCTATAAAACAAACCATGTTACTAACATAGCAAGTAAAAAATAGTAACTGAGATTGCAGATGAGGGAGAAAATCCAGAGTAAGAGAAATCTTTCACATATGCATGTATGTGTGTGTATGTATTTGTGCAATGTGTATACACACACCACAAAGATTAGAATTTTTAAGTATCATTACTTCTCTTTTTTCAGGGGAGTTTCCATGGTAACATAATGTAAACACCTCTATGTGGTCAGATGAATCCCTCTGAATCTCCACTAACAGTAAGTCTACAGCAGGGACCTAAAGATTTGGACCTTATTCAGCTACCCATACCTAAGCATCTAATACCATTTGATAATTAAAAAAAATAAATAATTCAAGTTGGAAGCAATCTCAGGAGGTCTCCAGCCCAAACTCCTGCACAAAGAAGTTGTCAGCTATGAGACCAGACCAGGTTATACTCAAGGCTTTATCCAGTCAAGCCTTGGAAACTCTCAAGGATGAAGGCTACAGTACCTCTCTGGACAGCCTGTTTGGTCCCACACTTGGCTGGCCTCACAGAAAATCCACCCCCCCTAGCCCTTATATCAAGTGGAAACTTCTCTTGTTTCAGTTTCTCTCTGTTGCTTCTTGTTCTTCCACCTTTCACCACCATGTAGGGCCCTGACCATATCTTACTGATAAAGTTTTCCTAGGTATTCAAAAACCTGCTATTCGGGGGAGGGTGTCCCCCAACCTTCACTTCTCCAGGCTAAACAAGTCCTCTAAAATCTGAAAGGCTTAACAGTATTTTAGGAAGTTCAAGTAGTTTAGTATGAGGTCATTGCTTTTATTTTCACTTTGGAAAGAAAAACAGCTTAATTCCAATACCATGAACATAACTGGTAGCACAAGTAGCAGCACTAACACTTACTTGAGTTGTCCTTCTGCTGTGTCTGGATTATGCCTGTAGTGAAAATCTGTGTAAGGAGCTAAAATTCGCTAAACAAAAGAAAGATATGCATTACTTTCACATGAGAATACAGTCAAATGGGCCTTGCCCTTCCCTCAGTCCCACTCCAATCTGTCATTTTATTCCTGCTTTATAAATCATTATGCTCTTAACATAAAATGTTATATTTTAAACAATTTGCACTAACACAGAGGGTTAAAATAAACATTTTCATAAGTAATACAATGTTTTATTTCTGTCACTGAACAAGTAAAACTGAACCCACCTCTAATTCTACATCTGCTCGCACATACTGTCGGGTCTTTGGATGATTAATAAGGTGCAAAACTGTAGTTATCAGAGCCTCATTTATTCGGCTTAGCTGACAATCAATCACATTTTTCAAGATGGTACTTAAACCACCCCGAAGAGCCACCACCTCGGGATTCTGAAGTGCTAAATAAAGAAAACCACGTCACTTCGGCCAGTGATAGGAAAGAAAACATTTCACAGCTTCCAGTATGACAAACTTGTCATCTCTTTAGAACATGTATCTTTTTCTTCCTGAACACTGCTGAGGCACATGTAAAGCTTTTAATGTAACTGACTGACAGTAGCAATGATTTGAGATTTTGGATTAATTTATCATGAACAAAAATACTGGTCAGTCAGGCACCATTGTGCAGCAACTTCACAACTTATTTCCAACAAAGTTTCCATACAGTGGTTTCTGGATTTCCCTGCAAAAAGGTTTTCTGCTTCACTGGACTGACATGGATAAAACATTTATGCTAGAATATCAAAGAGTAACAGACTGTTTATTTCTTTAAAACAGAAGTTTGTATCTTGTAAACATTGCTGAAGTGACTTCTCACTGATTAATTAAAACAAAAAAAAAAAATCCTTTAAAAATCAGCACCCACATACAAGTATCAGGAGTTAATATAAACCACTGTTCAGATAGCCTTTACATGGACACAAATACTGACTTCCAGAAGCCAGCTAACCACAGTACCCACTGTAAAAATTTTTTAAAGGAAGAAGTTTTGTTGCTCTCTGAACTCCTGTACAGTTGTCAGCATCTCATGTATGGAATTCTCCCTACTTGCAATCCGTTAGTTTTAGAAACATCAACTGCACCAGGGAAACATTTTTAAGGTATATGAAAAATTGGCAAGTCTTAAAGGAAAGAACAGTACTTGAACTCTTCAGGTACTTAAAAGATTTTGATTTTAACTTAAAAGTGATCTTGTTTTATATCAAACTAATAACTAAAATCCATGAAACTGGCACTGAGCACACGTAACATCTAATTTATTACTAAACAAATACCCTTAATTATTTGAATAAAATCTATTTAATACGAATTCACAGAAAAGAATCTCTTAGAAAACTGATGACAGCCATGTCAAAGTTTTTCTTAATTAGCTTTCAGTTATCTTACCTAGTTCACAGATAATGGCTATGCACGCTCGAACCATTCTGTCTCTTTCTTGAAGACCATCATTTCCAACTGCTATCAAAGAATTAGTAATAGAACTGGGGAACAATGAAGCATTCACAGTGATCATCTGCCAAAAATGAAAGAAAAAGCCGTCTTGTTTCTCCATAATGTTTCTCTAAATATACTCACAGATTCACCAGCATTCTGTTTTCCAGATACAACCAGACAGACCACTCCATATAATACTGGATTGTAACTGGCTAATCCTCAAAACTGTTTCTTTTGTTCTTGAAATTTTTTGTTTGTCAATTTACCACTCCCTTCCTGCTTCAGTTTTTTAAATTATTTAATCACAATAGGAACGGGTTAGAAATTACTGTTGCAGAGAAAACTATGCCTACCTTTTGGACATTTTTTAAAAATTTCTTTATTGACAAAGAATGCTATCTATCCAATGACACAGAGTGGATTAAAAACTCTTCCAGGAGATTGATTCATATTGCAGCAGGTTCTTCAATACTTATTGAACTGTTTAATTAGCCAAGACTAAAATCTCCTGTTTTGCAGAGAAATCGTTAGATTGCTGCAGACTACAAAAAAAGGACATTAAACACAGAAGCTGGTATAGTATTTGGAAAGCAACTGTCAGTAACATCCCTATATCCTCTTGCATAGTATCTGATCTTCCTAGAATTGCAGCGTAATTCAACTTCATTATAAGTTATATAGCTATGGCACAAAGCACAAACACACCTTAAAACATATTAAAGTGGAAAGAAAAGATGAAAACAAGACCTGCGTCCATTAATCAAGTCATTCTTCAATTAACAAGAAAGATAAAATGGATGAACAGATTTTAATAGCCAATGCTCACTTACACTACAGAAAAGGTACCGCACCATGGAAATCCTCAGCTTCTAGTTCAGGACAATCAGAATTTACACCGGATTAAGGAGCAAGACCCCATGCATACACTAAAGGCAAAAAACCCCACCTCAAAACAACCAACCTGTACCACCACTCCTCACCTTCCCCGCTTTGACTACAAAGGCTGAGTAGCTGTTCACATTTTTTCATAGTTTGTGAAAATCCAATATACATATCCTCTGTATGATGGAACATGAACATCACTAAACAGATGTTTTACTAAGGAGGAAGTAGGGCTTTTGTCTGACTGCTTAAAAAGGGAACAACGTAACGTGTTCAACATGTCAAATAATTTTCTAATAAATAAGAGTGAGATGTAAAAAAACCAAAAATACTCAATATCCATCTAATACCTAAAAATTTAAGGCTAGTTTTCCAAGATTTCGTTTAATATCTCTTTTGTTTTCAACAAAAGCAGGCTTATCTTCATTAGTTTACCAAAATTGTTTTATCCTATATTCATTATATGGCTCCCTTAGATGTCTTACAGATATTTGTTCAGACAAAGGAGATTAATTGTTTCACTTTCTTTGCAGGGGATGTTAAAATGAGAAGGGATCAACCATTTTGACAAATATATTGGAACACTTTAACAAGTTTATTTTTAATACGTGTTTTTTGAGAAACTTCTTGTCATACAGAATGTTGTCACCCACAAAACAGGAAGCTTTAAGACAGGACTTTAAAGAAAAAAACAAACTCTTCCCCACCCACGCAGTCTTTCACTTTTACAATGGCACGAAGTAACAAGAATTAGCAATAGAATGGGTGTACCAAACCACTCTACAAAATTATAACCTTTTTTCTACTGATACTGACGTGTACTTAGCGTGAAGATACAAGCAGCCTCTTAAGGCTGTTCTGCTTCATTGTTTTCTTTGGCTTTAAGACAAGAGAAGTAAAGACTTCTTTCTTTTAATATTCAATTCCAAGTACATTAGTAGAATAAATACAAGCGTTTGCATTTGCTTTCATTTTGCTCCACCTATTGAAATGCAGTTCTAAAGAATAAGAACAGGTGATACAAGGCCACTTACAAGCAGCTATGATGAAATAAGTATCAAAGACTATGAATTTGGTCTTTAAAGATTCCTTTAAAAAAGAGGAAGAAAGAAGGTGCTTCATATTGTACCTAACCCTGACTTCTGCTTTGAAAATAAAACATCCTGCCTATGAAATTATAAAAAAAAAAATGGTCTTACTAACTTCTATTTGATAGAAAAATGCTTTCTGAAGCAACTTTATGTCATCCTTTTCCTGGCTAAAAACACTGCTAAACTGCAAAGCTCTTACTAAGAAATGTAGAGATAATTGCAGTCAGAAGAGACAGTGAGCACTCAAACCCTTCCAAAAAAATCTGAAACCAAGTTTAAAAAATTTGAAGTTGTTTTTCTTTTCTCTTCCTATACTACTTTAACCTACACATTTTTAAAATAAGTTTATCATTAAGTGCCTTCATATGTGTGTAAAAAATACACACACACACATATATGTAAAAAATACATATACACACAAAAAAGATGAAATGCACGCAGTGCTCCTGGGAAACCATTCTTCCAACTATTTCAAAGTTTACTCAAGTCTTTGGCAGTTTTTCCTAAGATGCTCAGTAGAAGAACAGAAGCGTGATAAAGAATAGTAAAGTCCAGTGCAAAAGCAGAATCTAATGTTGCCTCAAAAAACCTACCTTCAGTAGCTGTATATGCCAGTTTCTCTAGGATGAGCTTCAAAATGCAGCTACCACAGCTTCAAACATCTCATATCCATGGGTACAAAAGAGTACCCACCAAAGACTAACTACGTCTTTTTGTGTGTCTGAGACAAGAACTATGGGTAGCATCAACCTCTAAGGATAAAGCAATAAGGCTAGAAGCATTCCTTCAACTGATTATTTCAGCATTGGCAATTTGCCGCATTTATCAAATCTGCTATCCTTGATTCACAGATGCCTAAAACACATGCTACAATAAATTAAATCATTAGATGAAACTTAATAATATGGTTCTTACACCCTTGCATTTATCATTTGATAAGTTTTTCCCAAATCTTGTCCAGTATGATCTCTATCAAAGGAAAATTAGCAGGATTTTTCTAGTCCACTCGAGATTCTCAGTAAAAAGATATTAAAATCAAAACAAGTCTCAGCACTACCCTTTCTTGTCTCTTTTGAATTACCATCTGTAATTTCTTCTCACATTAAAAAGTGAGGTAAGGTATTAGAGATT
>VYZM01001035.1:31502-41914 GCA_013398915.1 Dromas ardeola | reverse complement strand
GTTCTTCGCATCAGCTGGATCTTTATGCGTCCTATTTCATTGAAGCCATTCTATAATGTTTTCAGCAATGGCTGATGATTAGGTCAGGGGTTTGGAAATCCCTATGACAGAAACGCTGGCTGTCCAGGAGTGCCTGTTAGTCTTCTGAAACCCAAAGGTTGCCAAAATGTGGATATAATGTGAATCCTTATAATTTTAGCTTTCTACATATTTACCCCAAAAGAAAAGATCTTCACTTTCATCCTTCACGCTTCCCATGGCCAAACATACTGCTACAGCTCTCTTGTGCGCTCTTAATGGTCCCAGGAGAAAACCACTCCCGTCTGGAGAACAGTTCCACAGCTTCACTGAGGTGGCCAAGAGTTCTGGGGAAAAATGACCCCTGTGGGGCCTCTTCTCACCGAGCAGAGAGGATGACATTAGACAGGGGCTTGAGTTTCAGGAGGTGAGAGGCTTCCCTGGGGTGCTGCCTCTTCCCAGGTCTTTGGGTCCTGATTTCCATGTTTCAGGGAGTGTGGGCCTTTCCTCGTGCTTGGGCATGAGTTCTCCTGAGGTTGGAGGCTTGGTCTGTTCCCTCTAGTGGTTATCTGGAAGATACGCTTCTCTCTGGTGCCAGCACTCATCAAGTCCTTCGCTGCTTCCAACATCTGCCCATGGGGACAGACACCGCTGCCACCAAGGCACTTCCCTAAGGGAATTATCCCCCCTATGGCAATCTTGCTGACCTGCAGCAGAGACATTTCTATGGAGGATGGCTGGAAGGTGCACGTGAGGTCCAGATGAAGCTGGGCTGCTGCTTATACATGCCTCGTCCTTTGCGTTTAAGCCCTGGGGCCTCCTGGAGAAGCTTTCCTTGGTCAGAGGCAAGGTGGGACACAGGGGGATGTGCTGACCCGGCGCAGTGTGGATCTGCAGTGTGCTCCATAGCACAGTGTTGAGCATCGAATACAAACAGACGAGCCCAAGCAGGCTAGCGCGGGGGAGATTGAGCCAAGGCCGTATGTTTTTTGCCAGCAATGGTCAGGTGCAGTGGGCTGAGAGCCTCTGATGGCAGCGTGATGGACTGAGCTTGCTGGTTTCCGAGTCTACATCTGGGGCAAGCACTGGAGAGGACAAGACAGCAACCTGCCGGCAAAGATGTGCCTGCGAAGGCGAGCCCCCACCGCGCAGCCGAGCCAGCTGACGCCCAGCTTCGCCGCCAGAAGCAGTAACAGGCTCTGACTAAGTCAGACGTGTCGTGGGGAAAACAGTTACGCCGCTTCTGCCCCCCTCCCCGCCAGCAAATTAACATCCCGCAGTAAACACTCATCCTGCAATTAAAAGAAACCCGGTCCTCACTTTTCATTTGCAGTCGCGATTAACATCTGCAACCTCATAAGATCGTTTCTGTGGTTGGGAATGCAGTGCTTGCCCATCGCTCGTCAGGGGCAGCCCGTCGGCCCCACTCCAGACACCGCTTCCAGCAGGGAATGGGAGGAGAGGAGCAGCCTGCTTTCCCTGCACGGCTCAAAGCCCTTGTTTTTCCAGTGTGCGAGAACGTGTGCAGGGTGCAGTGCAGAAACAGCCCCGTCCCCTACCCCTCTGGGAGGGGAGGAGGTTCTGGTAGCACTGAAATAGCTTCACTGCACATTTCCAGCTCTGTAAGACGCTGAAGGCTGCCCCGGTGCCTCCCACATCGCGAGGAGTGTGGATCCTCCCCTTGGCATCCTTTTTTCCAAGCCCTCCTTCCCCCCATCCTGCTCCCTATATATTTGAACCCCCGCGGAGCTGCATCTTCTCTCTTGGCTTGCTCCTACCAGGCAGAATGCAGGCAGGATCGTGTGCTGCTGCTGCTCATCAGCAGGCGAGATCCACCCCAGCCTCCAGCACAGGTAAGAGATCTCTCCGTTGACTTGCTCTCAAGAGGACAAGGCTTGGGGCTGTCGGTGACTCGCTGCCTTCTGGCCGTGGGCTCTGCTCCAGGGTCCTCCTAAACTTCCCGGGAGCTGGCTCTTGTGGATTCGTTACTCCGACCCCCAGAATGCATAAAGTAAAAAGAAACGGGATGAACGTGGTGTTCTCTCTGGCCAGGAAAGGGTTTATTTTCTCAAGCTACCGAAAGAGCCAGGAAAGGTTTAGGTAGGCTGGTGATTAAAAGTCTTCTGACTATTCTCCCCTTTATTGAGCTGCAGTTGTAGAGGCTGTGCTTGCCACAGTCAGATACACCATGGCCGGGAGTCCTCCGTGCAGCCTGGCTTGGATGGGGCTGTTTTTGCAGGAGTCATCGAAGGAGAAGGGAGAAGCGAGCTGGTGCTCTCTCTGTGCTTCGGGTAGGAGCGCTTCCCTGGAGCAGCAGGGACACGAGTGATAAAACGAGTAAGAGTAAAAAGAAATAAGAAGCTGACGCAGCAAAGCCGAGTCGTACAATTTAGCCGGGGGTTTTCCTCCCTCTCCTCAGGCTTGCCGTCGTAAATGGGGAGAAGGCGTCCTTTTGGTGCTGGTGGTTGTTTCCTAACAGCTCTCGTTCAACTGCATTAAGAACAATTTTCTCAGCAGTTGTAAAGTCTTTTGGAGAATGAGGCGGGCAGGGTTCGAAGTGCCCTGCAGACTTTATCACTGGCCTTTTGGTTGCCCAGAGCCCCAGACCTTCCTGGGGGTCATTTGGATGCCCGTGGGCATCCTGGTTTGGATATTGCCATAGAGGGGGAGTGTGTGCAGCCACTCCAGAGAGTGGTTCCTCCAAAAAAGAGGATTAAAAGAAATCGCTGTCGCCTAATTTGTTTGTTTCTGTTCTTCTCAATGCAGAAAAGTGTGGAGCGTGTGGTCCTGGCTTTGCCTCGCCTCTGGACGCGATGAAAGGCAAGTCTGAAACCCAGGACGAGCAGGGAAGAGCCCTGCACTGTCTGTGATTTAAGTGAAGATTAAAACAATGCTTTCAAGAGGGCGTTATGAATTAACTCCATTCTCCGAGGAGGCTCCTAGCAAGCGTTAGGGAAGCGATGGTTTTGCTTCTGGCCTGTCCTGGAGCCAAACATCAATGGCATAATGACAGCTTGGTGTCAGAACAAACCTTTTTAGGTTTCATGACGGCTTGGGATGGGTCATAGCCTGCAGCAAAGTCACCTGTGACTTCCCTGTGCAAAACCAAATGGGATTTTTAAGTTTCTCAGAGGCAATTGTATTGCCATAGCCCCATGACACCAGCACCAGAGCTAAACCTGGGGAGGAAGAGGGACCCATCCTGATTTTTCATTGCACTCTGCTCCTGATGGCTGGGATCACACCATGACAAACCCTCCTTGTATAAAAACCGGCCTCACGGGCTGCTTCCTTACGTGTCTGGACACCTTGCTGAAACACCGATGCTCTGATGTGAGGAGGCCGATGAATGCATCATCTCCAGCTATCCCTCCCTTAATCCTCTTCTCTAGGGCTTAGCAAACACATCCTCGGAACCTTAGAGAGCTCTGGAGCTTGCTCATGATCTGTGAGTCCTATCCCTGAAACATCTTTGAACCAAGAGAACAATGGAGAGAGGAGTCTTTAAAACATCCCTGTGCGTTGGCAGGGCTGGAGAGTGATTTAAAACAGCACAAATCCCACTGACTCTGCCACTCTGGCAAGTTCCCTTGGGAACTATCTGGTTGCTTCAGCGGTGCTGAGTAACCCTGGCACCCAAAAGCTTTTCCGTGCAGACCTCTGGCAGGTTGGGCTGCCCAGTGGGTGGCGAGAAGCTCCTCGGTGTCCCTTGGACGCCTCGGGGGGTGTATGAGGATGGGAGCTCTCTGGCTGCATCCCATTCCCTGACGTTTGGTGCCACTGCAGCTGCAGGGACCGGACCCCTTGGCTAACACAGGCACCGCTGTATAAAGGTTTATAAAGGCACCGTGTTGCAGAGCCAGCTATTACCTGCTCTGGACCAAATCCAAAGGTCCCAAATCACCTCTCTGTCTCTGTCTCCCACCGCTCTCTCTTCCTCAGCATTTCCTAAACCTTCCCCACTAGCCCTCGCTTTGGCAGACCTTTATCCTGACGCAGCAGCGAGTGAGTACCACCTCCGCAGCCATAAGGAGACTCCGTGGGGTCTGAATGCTCTTGTTTGAGGGCTGGGAAGTGCCCAGGTCCCGGAGCAAAGCCGTTTCCCAGTAGAGCTGATGGCACTCGCTGTCGGCAGCAGCTCCTCTCTGGGGAGCAGGGAGAGGGGCAGAGCCGCTGCTGCTGCGGGGACATCCCTGGGGCAAAGCCCTTTCCCTTTCCCAGAGGGATGCTCTGCAAACAGGGAGCTCTTGTGCCACCACGTCACGGTAGATTTTCACTGCTTGGTAGGACTATGGGACTGCACGGGGGCTTGGAGGGCTTTCTGCCTTTGACTTCAGTCTGGCAAGCATTCTGCCTTAGCACTTACGTATCTTTAAGGCTTCTCCTGTGCAGATGGGATGGAAATGAGACAGGACGTGGTTTGATCTGCGTGACTGATAGGACTGGGGAAGGGCTGGCATGTCCTCGCAGGCATGGGGTGATCCCAAAGCCGTGGAGTTCCTCAGGGACTCTGAGGTCCGGAGATCCCTTCCCAGGGTAGGGACACGCTCAGACTGAACAAGCCCAAATCCCCCCAGGGCAGCCCCCTCCCAGCCGAGCCCAGCCCGTGCCCCTGGGACGGCAGAGAGATGGGGATCCAGCTGCCCCACACAGAGAGGGGAACACACCGGCTCCCCGGCAGGGAGACCCTGTCTGGCCAGAGATTCCTGCAAGGTTTTTATTCCATCAAACGTGGTTTCTGCTGATGCTCATGCAACGTTTCTGTGTTGAAAGGTCCCCGGGAGGAGATTGTGTATGTGCCCTGCATCTACAGGAACACCGGGAGAAAGAAACCCGACTTTCTGGCCACTGTGGATGTCAACCCCAAATCTCCCCACTATTGCCAGGTACCAAACGCTTTATCGCGGTCCTAAACTGGCCTGGGAAATAGCTCGGTGCTTGTCCTTTGTGCTCCCCAAACCGTCTGGTGATGCCTGTCCAGTTCTCCCCAAGAGCCTGAGCCTTCCTGTGCTTATGAAATTTATGTAAAATCCCCTTTGTGCCCCATCCTTGGCATCCCCTGGGCACCGTCGCTCCCCTCTGCGGGGTGAGGCTCACCTGGGGCATCCTGACGCTACGGTGGGGTCTGCAATGCACTGAGCTCTCTGCTCTGCCTGCGATCCCGCACTCGGCGGGGGAAAGACCAGCGTAAGCAGGGCTGGGACTTTGCAGGTGATCCACCGCCTGGCCATGCCCAACCTGGGGGACGAGCTGCACCACTCGGGCTGGAACGCCTGCAGCAGCTGCTTCGGGGACGCCACCAAGAAGCGGAACCGCCTGATCCTCCCCAGCTTGATCTCCTCCCGCATCTATGTGGTGGACGTGGGAACCGACCTGCGAGCTCCCAGGCTTTTCAAGGTACTCGGGAGGTGGTGCCGATACACGTTAAAGGTTCAAGGTCTGGGATTGTGGCTTCTCTGGCTGCGGGAGAAGCTTGGCAAAGAGGCGGCGGGGTACATCTAAGAGTTTAGCAGGACCCTGATGTCTGAATGAGGGTACGGGAGGGCTGTGGAAGTTGGATGGTCTCCTGCTGATGTACAAATATTGAGTTCTCCATCCAGCTCTGTACAGGAGGGGACGAGGGCACACTGGAGGGGACCAGGGCACACCAGAGGGGACGAGGACACACTGGAGGGGACGAGGGCACACTGGGCACCAGGCACAGCACTGCCTGTCAGGTTTACAGCCCATGTCTTGCCTGCGGCGTGTGTCTCCAAAGCAGCCCCGGGCACCTGCCTGTGGTCTGTCCCACGCCTGGGTGTGCAATTTCCTCGCCGGTGGCCTCAGTCGACTTCTCTGGGCGAGCGCCGCGGCCGCCCTGTGTGCCGGCATGCTGGGGGATGCAGGACCGTGCACGCTCTGCCCCAGCTCCCGTGCGCTCAAGCCCCTCTGGCTGCTCGGCAAGTCCCATCTTGAGGCCAGGCAGGAGCTGCTCGGCCACGCTGCGGGGTGACACCAGGCTTGTGAACTGGCATCCTGCTCGCCCGGGACAGCCTGGCACAGGGGACGCAACGGTGGCTGCCAACTCCCCGGCAGGTTGTCAACCCGGAGGACGTCTTCTGGAAGTGCAACCTGGGCTACCCCCACACTTCCCACTGCCTGGGCAGCGGTGAAATCATGATCAGCACCCTGGGAGACCCGGCCGGCAGCGGGAAAGGTACCCCAGTCCCCCCAGTTCTCCAGGGAGAGGGTGCTGGGACAGGAGGAACAGTCCCCACATCCTGGTGGCTTTGCCCATTCAGCAGCCTGGTCTGCAACGGGTTGATCTGTCTGTTGCTGCTTGTTTTATAACACGTGAACTGTTAATCTGGATGATTTCCTCAGTACCAATGTGGTTTTGGTTTTGCGCCAGGCGGCTTTATTCTGCTGGATGGAGAGACCTTCGAGATCAAGGGGAACTGGGAGAAAGGGGACAAGGTCCCCCCAATGGGTTATGACTTCTGGTACCAGCCACGCCATAACGTCCTGATCAGCACTGAATGGGGAATCCCAAAATGCCTGGGATACGGGTTTGACCCAAATGACCTGAAGAAAGGTGAGAAAACAGTTGTTTAAATACTCCAGGCCAGAGATGCTGGGCAGAACCCCAAGAAGGCCAAATTTCAATCCTCTTATGTTGGCAGTGAGAGCTGTCACTCTAATGGGCGTAGGTAAAATTGTGCAAGACAGTTTGCTTACAAAATGAATTTCACACCCATTCCTAGCGATTGTGCGGATTTAAAAGAGACGAGCCCAGCCCGTTTACTGTGAACACCCTTTAGGTGCAAGCACCAGAACTTCAACCCAAGACAGTCCATAAAAGCTGCTGCTGAGCTGCACGTGGGGTTGGATTTTGGCCGTAGGGATGAAGGGTGAAGCCCCATCTCAGCCCAGCTGCCCCTCAAAGGTTAAACTGCCCAGCCCAGCCCCGTCCCAGTGAAATGGTCCCCAATGGGTGCTGGGCACCTTCCCGTGGCTTTTGCCAAGGTCCGAAGCAACCGGCGTGCGCTGGTGCAGGGACCATGGGGCTGCCCCTGGGGAGCTCAAAGGGATGAGGAACCAGTGGCACGTCTGCTCGAGACCCTGCGCCTCGCAGCAGCCCTTCCGATTCCTCCTCCCAGGGCGCTACGGACGCCGCCTCAACGTCTGGGACTGGACCACTCACACCTACGTCCAGGCCATCGACGTGGGCGAGGACGCGGCCCCCTTGGAGATCCGCTTCCTCCACAACCCCGACGCCGCCGAGGGCTTCGTGGGCTGCACCATCAGCAGCGCCATCCACCGCTTCTACAAGACGGAGGTAGGTTCTCCCCCGGGGCTGGTGGAAACGGGCTGCTGCCCCTCGGCTGACCGAGCCGCGTGTCTCTGCGCAGCATCCCTCTGCCCGCAGCCCCCGCCGTCCTCCCAGCCCGGCTCCGCTCCCCACCGATGCACACACGGCCTCCCTGCGCCCAGAACACGAGCTGGCTTGGGGTGATCTCTCCTCAGGACTTGTTCTGACTGGCAGCAGTTTAGGCTGAAGTGATTTAATTTAAAGGAGATTTATTTATACCTTTGTTGTGGATTTACAACAGCCCAAGCAATATTCTCTCAGTGTCTGTTGTGGGTAATGATGAACCAGGTGAGGAGAGAGAACACCTTTCACCAAACCAGCTAATCCAGTTGGAAAATTAGACAAGATTTTGGCCCCCAAAGCCCTTACTCATGTCCCAGAGCCCGTCTCCCCCATGGGTTCTGCAGAGCCAGAGGTGAGGTTTCCCGCAGCTGGCAAAGTAGCTGAGCTGCAGCCAGAGACTAGAGGTGGTGGACACGTGTACGGATCATCCGCCCCGGCATCGCGTCTTCTGCCCCTGCCGCGCACACTGACCCCCCCAGGGCCATGCTCTGTCCCTGCAGCGAGGAGACTGGGCGGCCGAGAAGGTGATCCAAGTCCCCAGCAAGAAGGTGGAGGGATGGCTCCTGCCGGAGATGCCAGGTCAGTGTCCCCCCAGGCTGGGTGCCGAGGTGCTTCCTGGCTCCCCGGGGTGCTGCCGGTGCTGCCGGCCCTTTGTGCAGCTCTGTCGTACCCTCCCCAAGGCTTCATCACCGACATCCTCATCTCGCTGGATGACCGGTTCCTGTACTTCAGCAACTGGTGGCACGGAGACATCCGCCAGTACGATATCTCCAACACCCGCCAGCCCAAGCTGGTGGGACAGGTGAGGACGCAGCCGGCTCCCGGTCGCATCCCGGCGCTTTTCCTCCATCTCTTGAGCTGGGATCAGCCCCTCCTCGCCGTCTCGGCCACCCAGACCTGTGTTCTCTTGCAGGTCTTTGTGGGTGGCAGCATCGCCAAGGGAGGACCCGTGACCGTGTGCGGAGACGAAGAGCTGCAGAGCCAGCCAGACCCATTCTTCATCAAGGTGAGCTCAGTCGTCCCCCCAAAATCCCAGCTGGGGCAGCGTTGGGGAGCGGGTCCGGGAGGTTCTGCTCCACCGCGTCCCACGGGATGGGCACAGCATCCCGCTGGTCTGGGTGAGGCGGAGGCGTCCCCCGGTCCAACAGCACCTCTGCTCCTCCACCTGCTCCCAGGGGAAGAGGGTGCCGGGGGGACCCCAGATGATCCAGCTCAGCTTGGACGGGAAGAGGCTGTACGTCACCACGTCCCTCTACAGCGCCTGGGACAGGCAGTTCTACCCCGACCTCCCCAGGTAAGGACACCTGGATAAACGAGGATGATGGTGGCAGCTCGTCAGGCGGGAGGCGCGGCCCCCGCAGCCTGGGGACCGAATTTTGGCAGCTTCCTGGGGGCCAGGGCAGGTCCCCCCCAGCCTCCCCGCTGTCACCCTCCCCCTGCAGGGACGGCTCCGTCATGCTGCAGCTGGACGTGGACACGGAGCAGGGTGGGCTGACGGCCAACAGGAGCTTCCTGGTGGATTTTGGGAAGGAGCCAGACGGGCCGTGCCTGGCGCACGAGATCCGCTACCCCGGCGGGGACTGCACCTCCGATATTTGGGTCTAGACACCCCCGAAGCCCCTCTGCACCCCGAAACCCCAGCGCATGAGGGCCGGGGCAGTTCCTCACGCTCAGACCCGTGCGTCCCGCACTTGCTTAAATAAAACCGAGAGGTTGTCGTCCTCCTCCTCTGCCGCAGCTCTCCCCGCCTCAAATCTTGGTTTTAAACTGTTTTGAGGAGCTGGAAAACAAATGTGCGACCAAACCAGGGACATGACACCGTGAACCTCTCCTTAAAGACGGGGTTTTCCTTTCCTGGCTTGGTGTTTTCTCTCCAAAAAAACAAACCTGGTTTCTACGCTGGACGTGGGAGCATGCGGCTTGCACGGACGCGCGCACACGCGTGTTGCGTGCACGCACACATCGCACACGTCCCCCATACTGCATGCACACACATGCCACGCACGCTTAGCGCATGTTTTGCGCACGCACACGTATGTTGGAGGAGCAGGTGTCCCCCCGGAGTGTTTGCACCCATCCCAAGAGGGACATTTGGGGGGGGGGTGGAGGTGGGTCACCTGATTAACATGCTCATTATTCGCAGGGCGGTGGTACTTCAGCATGAATAGGTTAATTTGGGATACGCGTCTCACACCCAATGCAAGGCCAGGCANCACAGGCAACGCCTGGCTCCTTCTTTGGGGGGGGGGAGGCCGCAACCACCTCCCGGCCCAAACTTCGTGATAAACTTTTAACTTTCCGCTTTCGACGCCACGGGCTCAACCCCCGGCCTGCCCCTGGGCCCTGCCCCTGGGCCCTTTACTCTAATTAAAACTCACTAATTTAAGCCAAACGACTGGTATCTCTCACCAGAGGCACCCACACGCAACACGCGCGCACACCCACACCCACACACACAACACGTGTGCACATACACGCTACATGCTGGCACACACATGTTGCACGCGCGCACATACACGCTACACGCTGGCACACACATGTTGCACGCGCGCACATACACGCTACACGCTGGCACACACATGTTGCACGCGCGCACATACACGCTACACGCTGGCACACACATGTTGCACGCGCGCACATACACGCTACACGCTGGCANCTCCCGTCCAGCCAATCAGAAGCCTGTTACTAGGCAGACTTCAGCCCGCCCGCGGCCACTCAGGAGGTCGACCCGGCTTGTATCCGGGTAGGAAAGCCAGAGCGGCCAATCACATTAAAGGAGAGCGCAGTATCCGGGCGGACCGGAGGCGCGGCGACCAATCAGAAAAAAAGCGGCCGGCGGGGCCCGCGGGCGCGACGTGGTGGGCGCAGCACTTTCGGTTCCTGTTGCGCGTGGGGCAGCGGCACGTGGCGGGGACCGGAGGGGACCGGCCCGAACCGGCCCGAACCGGCCCGGCGTGAGGCGGGCTCGCCCCGGCTG
>VYZM01001003.1:156532-178480 GCA_013398915.1 Dromas ardeola | reverse complement strand
GGCAACCTGTTCCAGTGCTTGATGATCCTTACAGTAAATTTTCTTTCTGTTCAAGTGGAATTTCCTTGTATTTCAGTTTCTGCCCATTCCCTCTTTTCCTATCACTGGGCATCACTGAGAAAAGTCTGTCTCCAACTTCTTCACTCCTTCCCACCAGGTATTTATACACATTAATAAGATCCCCTGAGTTTCTCTTCCCTGGGCTGCAGAGTTCCACCTCTCCCAGCCCTCCCCACATGACAGGTATCTTCAGGCTCTTCATCTTCATGGCCTTTTGCTGTGCTTGCTCCAGTGTGTCCATGTCTTTCTTATATTCCCCTTGATTTTCTAGGTGCCTCCTGCCATATAGAAGCACCTTGGTTTTCTCAGTGCAAAGACTGAACATTCTCAAAGATGAAATTGTAGCTTTTTAAAATTTTGATCACATTGCTGCTTCCTTGCAAAGAGGTATGCTAACTCTGAAGCACCCTCTCTGTACTACTCATATTTACTTTTTAGTGCAAACATTTCACAGGCATGGTAGCCTGTGAAATTCAAACAGCAATTTATGTTTTGCTACCACACAGATAACACCAGTTACACACAAACAATGAAAATAAAACAAGCAATCTAAAAATCAGCAAGAAGCCTATTTCTGAATTAATCTCCCTGCCTTTTTCTAGATTACATTTTGCTTTATGGAACTTGAAGGAAAAAACAGCAAATCAGCGTACCACAGTTTAAGAACTGTTTATATATTTGTATGGTGCTGCAGGTGTATAAGGGTATATACAAACATGACTGTGGGTTTTTGTTCCAAATCTTTCACTTTGCTTGTGTTTTAATATTATACATAATGCACAAAAGTTGTTTGCTTAATATAACACCTGAAAATGTTATGGACAAATATCCGGCAGTCTCTAGTTGTATTTTTCACCTTGAAAATAACAACCATAATAACTGAATCAAACATCACTGAAGTCACTGAAGATGAAAGTGAAATTAAAAATTCATTTTAAAAAAATTGAACTGAAAGCAAATAAATAACTATTGACTTAACAAGTATCACACAAGTTTTGTGACACTTACTTCTGAAGCCTTCTACCCACCCACCTGGCCACAACCATTCAAAGACCTGCTGCTAGTATTATGCAACAAAGATGTCCTTGTGGTCTCTTCTTCTGGTCACTGGGGGATGACCTAGGGCTTGTCCTGTGGAATGTCAGGGGACTCCCATTTTCCCTCCTGAATCCAAGCCAAAAAGTGGCAGCCAAAACAAAGCAAGTATATGGGTTGACAAAGGAGACGGCAAAGACAACTTGTCGGACAAACATCTCTAAATTCCCAGTTGCCGATACACCAGGTACCTGCCCATCAGGTTGCTGTACCCCATCCCCATGTACAATCTGGCAAGCAGAAAAGCTTCATTCTCATTGTCTCCTCTCTTATATTTCTTACTTACATTCCTATTCTGATGGGGATGATCAATAACTGTTTTTCAAAAAGCCACATGTGAAACTGCTTAAGACTTGGCAGCTTTGTAAATCTTTTAATAACATGGAAAAGAAAAACTGCCATATACATAATGCAGGTTCTCGTAATTCCACTTAACCTTCTTTAATGAGAAATTATATCTTCCCAGCATCAGTGGTCTTATAGGACCTCCCCTAATGCTAACATACTTTCAGTAAACCTCAGCAATTAATATGTAACTTATTAAAGAACAACGATCACTTTACCAACAGATTTAATATGTATTCCTAGCATTTTAAGGAAAAGAAAATGAAAACTGGGTTAATAGAAAACCAGAAAAAGGAAAACATTAAATAATTCAAAATGTCATGTACATTATCTTATTTTTTAAAGGATTAAAACTGAGCACTGAAGGGAACTTCTGAAAAGCAATCCTAGCTATGTACGGAATGATTTATGCTTTCATACATGAAAGCATCATTCAGTTTCACCAAGGAGTGACACCAAGTAACAAGAATAAATTGTGAAAGGTATTTAAATTGCTAAACAACCTGAGATCAGAAAGAATTGGTAAGTTGTAAACAGCTGTTACTTTGCTCACTTCCGAGTTATACTAGCTAAGAATCATATCCAGAAAGCTGCAACAAGTGTGTAGGTTTACTTTACTGCAAGTAGAAGTCCTAAGTAGCCAGATAATAGGAGCGAAGAAATACAAGGCTGAGAGGAAAAATTAGATGAGAGCTATAGTCAACAGATTTACCTTAATCTTTTATCATCTGAATCAGCTCTGGGAAAGCGATCAGAAGAACTGAAAGACTATTTTATCTTCACTGATTAAAGAAAGATTTTGCAAGCTTAGTCTGAGACACTGCATAAGCTGTGAAGAATGATTTTCCACCAAAGGCCCTTTCCCATCTGAGGAACATATTTCTGTAACGTGCTCTGCATGGGGCAACACTGGAATGTCAGTAATTTGCCAGTACACACCTTTGCAGACCACTTACACTGCAATGTTTCTCATGGAAACTACATATACCGTTTTGCTCTAAAACTTGCAACAACTACCAAATCCTATTTTAGAGAGCTTATTTTACACTGTAAAAGCCTTAAGGGACTGAAACTTACCTAACCAAAAGGTCACCTCCTACTCCTACACCACAACTCAGACCAGCTGAGATACCCAACTACAACTTTGGCCTTGGCTCTTATTAGGAGGCTGAGCTGGCTGAGTATAAAGAACATCCTAGCCATAGCATAGGTCTTCAAAAACCGAGGAATCTATAATATTTTCCTTGAAATTGTTTGCCCCAATGAATTTACAGAACTAATAAAATTAAAAGGTAATGTGGACCACATCTATTATTGCACATTCCAAACATCTTCACCAACTTTACCGGGCTCATTTATTTTGTTGACACACAGCTTAATTATTAATACCAAATATATTGCATTATTATTGTATTATTACATGCCCACTAACTAAATATTTAATCAAGAAATGACAGTTGAAACAAATTGAGACTTTTCTTTTTTTTAAATAACAGTTGAAATGAAACCTGAAGGTTACTTGGACTCAACGTATTTCTATTTTGTGGCTCTTTGATGTATTTTAATTTTCTTACAGTGGAATTTCCCATGAGGCAGGAATGATCCATTATATCTACCTATGGAGTTTTAAAAACCTATCTACACATATCAAATGCATCTTGCAAACATTCAGCTTCCTGATACCTGTGAACAGCTCCACTTCTGAGGGTAACTTTTCCTGTAACCATTTCAAGAACATGATCCCAGTGATTCAGTGTTTTCCTGGGAATGAGGAGGCGCGTTACAGGGCTAATAAGGTCTCCATTAGCAATCAAGCTGAAATAAAGCAAAGTAAAATAATTTGAAGGTGCATTTTAAACAAAACTCACCTGAAGTTAAGACACCACCCCTCCCCCCCAAAATGGCAGTTCACTAACTGAAAACTCTACTTACAAAATAGTGTAGGGCTCCTGGAGTGGTTTTCGAAACCGTGCTGACACTGTGATTCTACTGTGAGTAACTGGCTTGACCTGCAAGGACAAAAAGAATTAAAAACTACTCATTCTTCACACTGGGGAAGAGTTTGCCCTGATCACCACCAGTAAGGGGGGCAGCGTATCTGCAGAAAGAAGTTCTAGTTTTAAAACATGCATTTTAGCCCATTTCAGCTTCACCTCCTACAGAGCATACGTAATTACTGCTGCAATTTTATATACACATTGAATAACAACAAGAGCATAGTACACCACAGTGCAGCATAGCACAATGTATGGTTTCCACTGGGAGGTCAGAACTGTAAGGAGCCTAGAGACCCAAACTGTAAGGTCCTAGAGACCCAAAGCAACACTCCCAAATGCTGTTCTTGTTTTCTTAGTCTTTACTGCTCATAACCATGGCCCAAGCAATTAAACCATCCTCTCTTTTTAACAAAAAATTACAGTTCCAGGTCTCTCTGTTATTATTACGTAATAAGTACTTTTGCTCTTGTACAGGTCTTTACATCCAAATCCATCAGTGATTTATAAAGGGTGCTGAATGCTATGCTCATTTTAGGGCAATGACTCATAAGTGAGGTGAACCGCAGATTTTTAGCTCTCAGAATAAAAGACAAGCTACTTAACTCCCAGCATTATTCTGTGCACTCTTTTGAACAGACACCGCATGGAGATCAATCAGGTGGCTCAACATTAATGCCATTATACTGAACAGAAATTTACTCAATACTGCCTAACTAGGATTCCCTAGTGCATTTATAAACACACTTTCAAATTAAAAAAAAAAAAAAAGGAAAAAAAAAGGAATAAACCCAAACTCCAAAACCATTAGGAAGATTTTTTTGACTCTCCATAATGAGCAAATCAAAAGAAGGTATCAAACCCAAACAAACATTCAAATAGTCATAGTACACGCATTAGCAAGTTGGCTGCATTTCTAAAAAAAGACCATAAAAGCGTAAAGGATTAAATAGCTGTCATACACAGACATGCTTTCAGATAGACGTACAAAGTTATTTAAACTGGCAATGTTCCAGTCACTATGTAAAGCAGTCTAATGACACGATGTGTTGCAGCTTTATCACACTCTGTGCTAACTTAAGCAATACATCTCATTTAATTTATGGGAAATGATCTGGGCTCCAGGGCTTTAAGTCTTTGCTTGGATTTTCACACAAATTTGTTTAGCACTGACAGGACTGCTCTACAGATTTTTCTCCTGTATCTATTGAAAAAAAGCAAGAGAGGTGCTCAAGCTACTAGATATTCCAAAATGGCTAAAAATTATTATTAAAATAATCAAATCTGACTTCCCACCTAACCCAAAGAACTTCACACAGCAAATTCTGCACCAAGCACATAAATTCTGGAGCTAAGATAGCTCTCTTAGGGGAAAAAGCAACCAACAAAAGCAAAACTGGCATTCCTTGATGTACAATCACTTCAAGTGAAAGACAGCAACAGGTAAATCTGTTGAACAAAATCTGTTCTTAATGTCTATTAAAAAAGAAGCATATCTATTCTGAATTCAACTCACTTCAGCTTCTCACCTTTCTCAAAGGCCCTTGTGACCAGTGTGGCCCTCACAATCTTGTTTTCTGAGACTCGGAGGACATGAAAGCCTATGGTGGTCATGGACGGAGGAAGGCAGAATTAGACTTTGCACAGCAAAGTGACTAAACAGAAGCAACGAGCAGCAGCAGAGGCATGGTGATCTGAAGCTCAGTGCAAAGGAGTATTTTGGGCAGAGACTTCTACAAGAGGAAAGACAGCAAGAAAGATATTACTGACGCATTATGCCAGCAATGCTTGTGGACCAGACTAGGAAGCAGGCTACTGGAATGGCTGGGGACCTTCCCTTTACACAAGCAATTTACTAGGCATTGTATTTACTCCTTAAAGACCTATTTCGTAGATACATGTTTGCCTTGTCCTCATACAATGAGAAATTTTGTAGTAGACTGTACATAAGCTACGCCTTAATGCCTAAGGTAATTGAAATTCACAGACTTGCTGTTAATTCCAGTGTACTCTGAATCAGGTGGAAGATCCACACCTACTACTACAGTTTTAGAAAGAGAGTAAAATGTTGTTATCATACTGCTCATTAGGAGAGGCAAAGAAATTTTTGGAGACTGCCAAATAATTTAGGAGCTCAGCCACTCTTGCAGAAACATTTAAAGCCCGTTTTTCAGAGCTTAACTGGTCATTTATGTCACCAAAATTTGTGATGAAAATTTACTGAGTCTCTGGGAAGAAAAAGAAAACACACCTTAAACTGCAACATCTGAAAAAATTTCTATTGCTGCTGTCAGCCATTAAGAGTTATTTGCCCAACATAAGCAGTCTAATAGAGATCTTCAGAGTACAGAAAAAATAAAGTAACTTTCTAAAGAGTATGCTACTGAAGGCTGAGGCAACACTAACTTCCATAGCAGCAGGTCCTAATATTTAGGCTCCAAACACAGGTTGCATCCAAAACAGGAATAACTTAATTTTGCCCTTACACCTTTCTGCATAGCTGCGAGGTTGCCAGGCCAATCCCCTGTAAAGTAATCAATATATAACTAGTAAAGCCTTATATCGCTTTTTCTAAAAGTTGATTCCTCATCCATTCCTGATGCTCACTTATGCTGTTGA
The DNA here is from genome assembly GCA_013398915.1 of Dromas ardeola. Taxonomy (NCBI): domain Eukaryota; kingdom Metazoa; phylum Chordata; class Aves; order Charadriiformes; family Dromadidae; genus Dromas; species Dromas ardeola. Next base: position 172,367 of record VYZM01001003.1, on the reverse strand, counting down.
TACCTATGCTCAAGATCTCACACACTCCAAGCAGTCAATCAAAACAAGTTCCCTGATCCAGTCTGCAACACTCAGGTTTCAATGATCCACATTTTATTGGAACCAGCTAGAAAGAATTCGCTAAGCATAAAGGAGCCTTTTAGGACAATCCCAGGTGTGCCCAATTATTTAGTTGTTCTTGCAAGCTGATGAAACCATTAATTTTGATGTAGGCTCCTCAGAAGGCCATCACGTTATAGCATGCAGCCCAATCACCAGGCCCCTGAGAAAACAAGCAACCTGACAGATGTTAAGAGCTCATTTATTATTCAAAGGATTGTACTTCTGCCAATAATAGATACTGTGGCATCAGCTTGCAAGTCTATCTTTTGGGTTACTCTCTCAAAGAGTCATTAATATTTCTGGCAGCCTTCTGTGGCCTAATAAGTCAGCCCTGTTCTTAAACAAGCAAACTGCAGGGGACTGTAAGATGGGACCAGCATGGGCAGAGACTTAATATCTGTCTTTTCTACCTAAACATGATCTAAACCAGAAAAAAATACAATCTTGTGTTCTTTTGCGAAGCATGTTTAAATCAAACGTACCTCCTATATTAAAAGGTGAAAAGAATACCTTATTGCAATATTACATTTGCTAATGTAACACCACAAAAATCAGTGCATGGAAACACCAAGATGACTATTACACTATTAAAACACCCACAAGTATTTAGCACAGTGCATAGTATAAGACCTCAGTTTCTATGAGTATGGAACAGAGTAGCCCAGACTGAATTGAGCAGATGCTGGACCACGGTGGCACAGAACTCTGCAGAGTCTTTTGCCACACCCGACATGAACAGCGGGGGCAAGCATTCTGCATCTTGTCTTGGGGTCCCCAGGCTCTTCTGCAGATGTTTGGCTACCGCTATTTGTCTGGAAGAGGAGAGATAACTAACATCTTTAGGACTGCTTGCCTCCTGAAGGCATATTTTACACCTGATCTGCCGCAGGGGACAATAAGAAAGATAAACTCTTTATATTCATCCGGGACACAGGGAAACTCTGGTGCTGAAAATGAGACACAGAAAAGGAGAAAATAAATATATAAATTATAAGAAAATTTAACGAAACAAACAGAGGGAAGTGCCTGCGGAGGGGTGCTGCAAATGAGCTGTGTACAACACCTTTAATTTTGAAGCTGGCAAGCATGCAGACATGCAAGCAATGCAGTATAGCATTCCACAATGCACAAGAGATAACTCTTACAGATACCTAACGTATGTTCTGGCTACAGCATAGTGTATAAGGCGCTCCAAGTACAACAGCGCAAAAATTAACTTGACTGTGCTGTTCTCTCCTCCTTTTTTTTTTTTTGAACAGTCTTCAAGTCACTACCTCATAGAGTTTAGAATAACTTCTGTCTGACCAATGTTAAACTGTTTATGGTTATGAAAAGCAAGCTACATAACTTCAATATACAGAAGTATACATTAATAAAAGACCAAGCGCTGAGACACTGTAAACCAATCTAGTTCCTTTGAAGTATATGCAGTTATGCCAAACCACTCCAGCGGAAGACCTGATCCAGGATTTAATTAAAGAATACATGGTTCTGCTCTTACTGTATTTGTAGGAGGTAGCACAGTGTCACAGTGTCTGGAATAGCCTGACCCCCCTGGCACTGCAGAGTTATATATTAACAACAACTAATACGTCTTGGGTGAAAGTTTGTGTTTACATTAAGAGACCAGAATCACTAGCCCCCTAAACCCTTTATTTTCTTTTAATTTCACAAGCTGCATTCTCAGCTGATGTAAATCAACACTGTCCCATTTACGTCAGCAATTGTACGTAGACTTATATTAATCAATGGTCTGGCCCCATTATGATTTTATCTTTAAATTTTGTACATTTTCAGTTTGTTTGAAAAGACCCATTCAAGGGCAGCTTCCATACCCTACTCACGTATGTTGTCAACATTTCATAATTTATGAAGAGATACTTATCTGAGATAATACATGACAACATACAGCAGCAACACAAAGTATTAGGGGAGGAAAAAATAAGCATTATATCAATTAAAACTCAGACAGAACTTTAAGTAAGCTAGAGGCAATCAATCAAATGAGAATTTGCAAGGCAACAAGAGCTAAACACAGTTGGAAACACACCAGGGGGTCACAGACACTCAAAACCACCATAATTTTTACAAGTCCATTCTGCAAAGAATTTGTTATTTCCCACAGTGCCTCTTACACCAACAGCAGTGTGGATATTTCTTGCTTCAGAAAGGAGTTAGCACCTATGAAATAACTTTGCAAAGCACCTTGCAGAGTCTGGGAAAAACAAAGCAGCTAAAAACACAGGCTAGGTTCTGGAGCGGGCATCAATCTGCAGTGTTTGAGATCTCTGTAAACACTCCGATTTCAGAATAGATTCTACAGAGTGTCTCTTAAAGCCCAGCTTTCATCTTCAGTTGTAATTCACTGTGGTGGAATTTGCGTTGCTGAATGTTAGCTGCAGCTGAGTGCCTCCTAAAAGCCCTTTGAAAATACAAAGCCAAGATCAGCACCTAACTGAACCATGGTAAAAAAATCCACATCCTCCACAGCTGCTTTATAACAACATTCTATACATTCTTCCCTTGTACTAAAAATGTGCTAAATATTCACAAAATTTAACAAACACACAGACAACACACTTAGCAAACACATACAACACATTGCACAATCTACTTTAGGTACTTACATCTTCCACTGTTGACTGTTGGCAAAAAAAAACCCAAAACAAAATGATCAGTAGCCAAACCATTACCTCAGGTATACTATCATATGTACACATATGAAAATTTGGTTTTGTAAGAAAATAATTTTGAATTACTGTGTGCATATCCACATGTGTATACATGTATATGATGTGTGTATGCATACATACATACATCAATTTAATATAAGTTTCATACAAAAATTTCTATTATGTTTATGTTCAGCTGGCCACATGAAAGACTGAAGATTAACTGAAAACACGTTACTCCATTTAAGAATACTATGGATGCACTTTCTCATGCAAGGCTTCTAACTCCAAAAAGTGTTACATTGGGAAGAGAATGTTATATATATGGCATTACAGGGAAATCATCATTGAGAACGGCTATTCATGTAAGGACTCTGAACCACCCATGCACTGGTTTGAAATACATAGATAAAAAAGAATGGGTTTCACTTCTTCAGAAATTTACCAGTAAAAGGTAAAAAACTTAATCCTTAAAATGGAGATGTAGCAAAATTACGTGTATTTGTTTTGGTGGGTGGGAACCTATTTGCTGGTCCCCATGCATAAATTTTTTACTTCTATGAATTACACTTTTCACACCTATTATTCAAATATAGACTGGAAAGTGGGACAGACCCAGCAAACTACCCAAGCTCCTGCTGGCTACCTGGGACTTGCACGAGGCGTGTGACACTTCTGAGAATCAATCCTTGTAGATCAGAAAAGTATAGAGTTTGTTAAATAGTATTTTTAGATGCCCTCTGAATACACCGTGCTACATGGTTAGTTTCTAAAAAGGTGACTTTTATGCACTTGAGAATAGTTTCAAATAGAAATGTGCCATTCTTAGCTTTTCTTTTCCCTCCAGTGTACATTAAATAATTAGAGACATGCTAAATTCAGAGGTCTGGCAGCACTTTCACAGGCTGCCATAAAGACACAGGCTAGTTATCCACAGCTAAGAAATGGTATGACTATCTGATTTATTTCCTTTTCTTACCAGAAATGCCCCCCCATCGAAGGGGGCAACAGAACAACTGCAAGATTTACAGGTTTACACATATTTATAAAGCCATACTGGACGGCAGAAAAACAACAGTCAAAATACATAACCTCCCTGAACCAGATCCTCTGTGCTGGTTTGATTTATACAGGCTTAAGAGCTGGCCTTTCTTACTGCTGTATTAATACAGTCTTGGGCACTATGAACATCTCACTCATTACTCACATCACTTTATAACTAACCTTTTGAAGTTTTAAATATTTCAACACAATGTCACATTCCAAATTTATCAGCTCATGCAATGAGCCATGAGTTTGCCAGTTTGTTACAATGGCCTGTTTGTTAATCAATGTGCCCAGGAAAATTAAGAACAAATATTTGCATTCCCCTAGGGTAGAACTGGGGTCAAAAGAACCAAAACCCCATTTATACACACCATCACCACCCTCTGATGTGAAAGAAAGGAATGTTCAAGGTTCAGTGATCAAAAGCAAATTAGAACGATAAGTTTTCTAAAGCCATTACAGCACAGGAAACATCTTATCTTATCTATTTCACAAAAACATGACTTTTCTTAAATGGGCATTTTTATATACTTTGATGAAAGATGCAGAGTCAAACTCACTGAGGTGTTTGGTCAGTACAAAACCATTTCAGTTATCCTACGCAGTAATTAACCTGGATAATCTACGTTTCCCTGGCTATTTTGCATTGCTAGATGGTACACTGGATAGTACAAAACAGCCTTGAGCAACAGACTATTAGCCTTTCTCCTGGTGTGGATACAAAGCATCACTTAAACTGCTACTAACAGAGCATATTTCCAAGCTTACATAAATAGGTCACAACACCATGGCAGTACATGAACTTGTCAGCCCACAAAAAGCATAGATGAGCCGGAAACAAACTATGCCAGAACGGTCATGGACTGATTCAGCGAGCCTTCTAGACCACAAAGCTGCTACAAAATTCCCAAAGTATTCGAAGCCACTCTGCCCACCTCCAAGGTAAATCACCCTCCTTTTCAGCCTTTTTAAGTGAAATGGAGGTCATATCCCCTGTGCATCTGGGGGTAAGCCTCACCCCACCTAGCTAAACTCTGGAAAGAAAAATGTTTCACTTGGGACCTGTCATAGTTTTGGGCCACTGGATTAGGGGCCAGATCTTCAGCTGGGATAAATCAGACAAGGGCATGGCCTTATCTGCCCAGGCACATAGCCTGTGCAACGCTCCAAAATAGACCACACCTGTGTTGCTTCTGGACGGCTCCTTTTTCTCCACCAAGCTGCATGATGTTATACTCTACACTGCTTACAACACACACAATGATAGGATCAATAATGTAGATTTTATTCAAGCAAAATAGAGCCTGATGCTCATTTCTGTCACTGACATAATCCTGCCAATTGTGACCATTTTTGCTTCTCAAAATTTGTTTATTTTTCCCAAATTCCTTAGACTCATTTAAACCAAAAAAAAGACTCTGGCCTTTGTGGATGATCAGAAGGGCCTGTGCCTGTGAACAGTGAGAGCTGAAGAACAAAAAGCAACCCCCAAAAAAATCTTTTTTTTTTTTCCCCATCATTTTTAATCAAAGGTAAAAGTTGTTAATGTTTCCAGTAAGTCAATTTGGTATGCAGCAACAAGTTTTTAATGAGGCTAACATGCCTCATTAAAAGCTTCGGTACTGGCATCTCTTCCCTTCCTCCCAACCTCCCCACAGACTAGAAAGAGCAGTTACCCTACAGAACAAGGCAGGCATCTTAATCAAGGAAGAGACCGACTTTCAAGTTTTATATCAAACTCAATACAGACCATGAAATCTCCAGTGGCATGAATCAAAGCCTCTACAAGATTTTCTGTTGCTCCAAAATCCACTAAATCTATCTGTAAGCAAGCCATTAATTAAAATACTCAGCATTACACAATTCAGGTATAAAGAACTATATAAAGAGAAATGTTATTAACTTACAGGCCCAGCTAGAAAAAAAGGACACGCTTATGTTTTAACTGGATGTCTGGTCAGTTCTTCTCTGATTCCTCCTGGTATTAGATTATAAACACTCAGGACGGGTTTCTGTTTTGTATGTCTTGTTGTGCTAATTATGTTACCAGGATACTAAATACCAAACAATGACATATAAAATTTAACTATTAAAGGTGTCGCTCAGGAGATTAAAGATGTATATTTTTTAATCTTTGCATTTTGATAGTCTTATTCTCTAAACTACACTTACAGTAGAATTCCTAATTAATTCAGTGTCAGAAAATGAGAAATTCCTTACTCATTCCGTGACACCAGCAGTAGAAGAAATCAAACTGGTCAGATTTGGCATAGCAAGAGGGTTTAGCTTTGCATATTGGCACAGGAATATGAAGTGGGCCTTTACACACAATTAATTTCCAGACATACAAATATTTTTTGTACAGTAACTTTGGATATCACAAATCGCGTTTGTTTCTTTCTAATTTTTAGAAAAGAATTAGGAAAGAATATCCTGTGAAGATAGATTGTTTTGACATCAAATGGCTTTAATTTGCACATGCTGGGATCATTTCTAATATCTATTTAAACACTCTCTCAAAACTATCTCCTGTACAGAGGAAAACATCAATGAACCATTTCTAATTGACAGTTAAAAGTTAAAGTGAATCAAGAGTTCACTCATTGAAAAATGACAAGTTTTTTTATGATTAGACATATATGTTATTTGTCAGACATGATAAATGCTAGGTTTGAAATAAACAATAATTATAAATACTGGGATTTTTCATAAGAAAGTACTTGGAAAAAATATGCAAGTATGTTAGGGACAAGTTATATCCAGCATAAATAGAGCAAAATAATTTGTGAAATCAAGACAACATTATAACCTTGCAAAATTCAATTTTTACAAATTAATCCAATCATACCACAGCCGACAGATGAGTGGTGACTCCACTGTCTAGCAACAAAGATGCCCTTAAAGGATGCAGAAGAAACAATTGCCATAAATCATACTAAAATAATTGAATTTTAAAATATGGAGGAACAGCAGGAAACAGAGAAATGGCATCTCCTCAAAATACTTTTATAGCAACATCTCAGATGCTTTTTGTTGAAAATTCTGATGGTAAGTTCAGATCTCCCAAGTCTCAAACATTGTATTTTCTACCTCAAATCCCCTTGTCATGGTGCCCATCTCTTCTGTCAGCACTGGACAAGTAGGGAACCCTTCCTGGCACAGGATCTCACCAAGAATGCAGTGGCCAACTGACCTAAGCTGTGATCTGCCAATTAACCATGTCTGACCCACAAGACCCCACAGAAGGAGTGGTACTAAGCTGATGTCCTGTAGCTGAAGACCACCAGTAAAAGGCACGTTCTGCCAGTCACAGTTTCATTCTGTAGTCACACTTTATCACGGGAACAGACACACTCTGTGCAGTTCCCTAGCAAGCAAACGTGCTCTACTCCATGTCCTAGCACGTCTGTGCCATCCAGCATGTGACCAATGCGAGGACTGACAGGCACTGGATCAGAAAAAGAAATGAAAAAATTTCCAAATGCTCACTCATTCAAATCCTTCTAATTATCAAGTGTTTTCACTAGTGAGTGATGTTCTGGGGTTGCATGCTGATACAAATATTCAGGTCATACATGTATGAAAGCTTTGAGGAATCTTTACTAATCCTCTGAAGAACCATTAGTAAAAATATTGATTATTCCATTCTACAAATACACATTCAAATATGACCACATCTAAACCACCTGATAAAAGACGCAGCTGCAATTGAAATGGAGTTATGGAACAATAAAATATATTTATGTAAAACAGTGAAAAAAAGTGATGAATAACTGGAAAAATGTGACCAGAACACAATGACTACATGTGAGGCAACAGACCTGCAGATGGGTACCTAGGCTAAACATGGGAAGAACCTGGAGCTGGAAAGGTAGGACAAGACCCGACGGGTGGTGGGCAGAGAGTCCCTAGTGCATCCCTCACACCAGGGCCCTTGACACGCATCACTGAATCTGACAGTCCAAGAGCCATACACAGACACTTCTAATGATAAATGACAGCACTCCGGAACAAACCCACCACTCAAAGAATTGGGTAAAGTGACCAAAAATCCACGTGGAACACAAATTACCATGAATCTTGAGCAGCACAAAAAATACTTGTGTCAGAGCTTGCCACACAATCACCATGTCCTAGAAGCCCAGGAGAAAAAGTGAAGTGCAGACAAGAAACTTCAATGTTTTTACTACCTAAGAAAATCCGTCTGCTATCAACCAAGGGCAAATCTACGTATGTGGTCAGTAAAGCAGCTTAATGCAGGCCTACTATGAACTTTTGATAATAGATGCTATTTCATACAGACACTATAACCTTCCTTTTTTCTTCAGTTGCTAGAGACTCGTTCTTCAATATCAGAATACATCTGCTTTTCTTAGGTGCCTGCAATTCTTTGCTTTTACAATAACATATTGCAAAGTCTGTTTACTTCAGCGTGTTCAAAAAATTATTGGCCATAAGAAGTCAAAGAAGAAAGGAGGTTTCAGCTGAACAGATTTTTGTAAAACAAAGATTTTAAAACAAATAGCTACCCCCGGGATTTGCAAATACAAAAGCTCTGTTAATTCTTCAGCAGCTTACCCAGCCCCAACGACAAGTAAAATTAATCTTTTTGAGTGCACAGGGAGAGACCATCTAGATCAGAGATAGCGCTCAGAGAAATATAACTGTCCATACTTTACACGTTCTAATTGGAAAACAACATTCAGTACCTTTTACAAACAATTAAACTTATAATAAACAAATGGTAACTCTGTTCGTCCATACCTCCTCAAGAGATTAATTGTTAGATTCCTCAAGCACATCATTTAAAATGTATTTGTACTTGCAGATTGCCTTCAGTACAAAAGGGATCTCTCTTGCAAAACAAGAAGCTTAGTTGCCGAAAGAAGTGACGGATGGAAACATACCTGAGGAACAGTTTGTATCAAAACTTTAGCTTGGGTCAGGATTAAATCTTTTTACTACTTTCCCTACCAGTAACATAACTGTAAAAAGTTTTGAGACATATCATTATGGTGTGAGGGCTCTGCCAGAGGATTTAAAACAGACAAAAGCCTGGCTGCTATCTGCTGAGACTGGCACACATTTTTCCCATGCTTCTAGGACAAGTGTCTTCTCCCTCTTTCAACCACGGACAGCAGTAAGGGTGAAAGAAGACAGAAATCTGAACTTACTCTCTACCCTGCTCTCTCCCCAAACAGTCTAAACTAAGATGGGATGTGACAATTCTAAGGGAATAGCTTGTTGCAGAGGCCATCAAACGGGAACTGAAAAATCCGACTTTTCCTAGGAAACTTTCTCCAGTCTTCCATGGAGAACAACTACCACAATGCTACAGTACAAGAGACATCATCACTTATCTGCTGAGATAAACAGCAAAACAGAGGGAAGGAGTACTGCCAGTAAAACACTTGAGCCAGATACAAATTTGCTCACACAGGCAGTTTCTCTCTCTTCACCACTGCTGTTCACTGCCTTTAGCTCTGATTTGATCTTTTCTTTCTCCCTTTTCATAACCCACAGCTCACCCTTCTGACCATCAGGCACACTCCTAGGCAAGTGACTTTGTGGCACTGTTAAAATCAGCTGAGTGGCACACCGATGTGGTGTTACAGCAGCATGAGAACTAAGGGGCTTTTCCTAAACTGCTGCGCTGCTGCTGTTGCTAAGGAGAGCAAAGTAAATCAAGCAAGGAAGTGCCCAATGCACGTAACAGCAAACGAAGTGAGAAGAGACAGAGATGTGGCTTTAAAATCCCACCAGCTCCAGCAGCATGCAGCAGGGGATAACTTGTGAGGATGTGCTTGATAATTGCTCAAATGTTACTGCATCAAGAAAATCTCTGCATCTCAGAAACCAGGGAACTGAAATTGGACGTTAATGTGAAACTAAACAAATTGCAGACTGATGTTCCGAAGTGAAAAGGATCTTGCAGGCCTCTCCCATTATAAACTTCCTTTCTTCTGCACAGTTACCAGTTTTCTCTTAAACTATTCCCTTCATCACGTGCAGAAGTACGACAGTCTGAGGAAGATTTCCAAAAGCAAAAATGGTATCAAGGCATCTAACTATCCTTGAAATCCAGTGAGTGTTAAAGTACCACAACTATCACTGGTAATTTTGCATTACCAACAGTATCCCATCTCCTTCCTGGCCCTGGGCAAAGCTCAAAGTCTACTGAAGTCAATGACCACTGAACTACTGGCATCACATGAACTGACACTAGTGGAACTCCTGCTTCTTTGAAACATTTAATAAATGTTCAGTATCATTTTCATGCACTGCTATCATAAATTATATCATCCTGCAAAAGACATCAGAGTGACCCTCCCTCGTTTATCATCCTATACTGATACAATACTTCACCTAGAAGAACAAGGCTGTAAGTTCAAGTCCATATCTGGGGTAGACTGGTGAAAAAAAATAGCTGTTTTCCATGAGCTGAGCATTTGGCCTATTTATTTCAGTTGTTTGGAGGTCTTAGACTGGTAAACAGCTACCTAGATTTTAAGAAAGTAGACACTGGATTAAAGAATTCTATCATTAATATCAGAAATCTTAACAGATAATGAGATTATTTCATTGAAGAAGACCTTGAAACCTGATTTGTATCAGTAGTAGAATGACTATGGGCTTTTTAAATAATATTTTTTTAAAGACCCAACTCTGATTGATGGTTGGACCTCACAGACCAAGACTACAGTTACTTTGCAAGATTTTAAAAGCAGTATTATTACTCTCATACTTCAACTATTTTTAAAACAATGCTTATTTTTAAAAGAAAAGCCCTCAAAATTAAACTGCTGGGTGCAGTTGTTACACTGAAGCTTTCTTGCGTTGCTTTGCTTATGTGCTTTTGTACAATGACACTACTGATGGGGGACATGTAATACACTTTTTCCATCTCATCCATCTTTCACCAAAGACAGCCCATGGTGACATCAGCTACTGATATTATAATTAGGTATTTGGTGGTATAGACCCTCATCTATAAATCTATCTGTTTATACAGAAAAAAATGTATCCTCCCAAGCTTTTCCAACACTGACCCATCTTACAGACAATCACATCTATTTGCATGTTCCACTTCTCAAATAGATGGACTGTGCTTAATGAGTTATTCAACATTACATATTTGGTTCATTGCTGTGTTGTAACAACATGTCTACATTAAGACCTTCTTGACCAAACTTGCCCAGAGCTCCTGTTGTCAGCAGAGGACAGACAGACAGAAAATACAGGCGCTTGCTAGCTGTAAACCCTTGTTAGCTCCAAACATGTCAGGCAAGGCAAGTGCACCTTACAAGCCAACAGGACCGTGGTATTTCAAAAGCTCCAGCTAAAACTGAACCAGGGCATAACAGAGAGAAATAATACTGCTCTCAATGTTAAGCCTCAGCACCTTACAAGAACAGACGCCAAAAGACTTCATTAGATGAGTTCTCAGAATCCACGAGATGGAGAAATTTCCTTAATTTTTTTTTTTTTTTTCCTTCCCCCCCACCCTGGAACACCTTCCTTACAAAATCAGATTCACACATTCCACTAAAGACGACAAACCTATTTCGGATGGACTACTAATTCTGTCTTGTCACTCCATGAGAAAAGCGAGAAGAGATTTTAGTAAGAAATTAATGCTTTATACTTAACTATCTGTTCTTCTTTGTGAATGTAGGTCACCGTATGTACACCGTATCTTGAACGTGAATTTTTTCTTGTTTAATTCTGGTTTGACACACATTTCCTAGTTACATGCAAATTTAAAGTAATTGAGATGCTGCCTTCAAAGAGCAACGTTACAGTACTCCCAAAAACAGATGTCAAACATTTGGCAGTTTAACTAACACAAAAGAAAACCTACAGCTGCATACAAATACAGAATGTACAGCTGCTGCATAAAGTTTTCTTCCTTTTGCCTCCCTCCTTGCAAACCAGAATCGGAACTGGATATTTGTGATTACTTTACTGGAGAAAAACCTGCACCGAGATACACTCATCAGGTAGGAAATGCCAAATTAAATGTGCTTCATACAACCAGAATCGATACCCTTGTACCTAAGCATGATGGTATCACTGGACACAAATTTCTCAACCACTATTTCTGTGCTACCTTTTTAAAGCTTTCAGATCCTTGATATATGGCAGCGTGCAGGTACAGAAGAACTGTCATTACCACCAGGCCATCACCGCCAAATTTTCTTCCAAAATTTGGTCTAGGGCAAGCCAGCTCCAAGACCATCTCCTTCTGTAGGCGACAAAAAACCCTGCACCAATGCCTAACGCACCACCAGCACTCAGAAGTACTGTGGCACAAGGCCATTTATTGCTATGATTGCGTACTCTCGAGGCCAGCTGACAGGTGAAAAAGATGGAAGGCAATCCTCAGGAGCACACTTGAAGAACAGTCTTTGCTGTCTCCAGGCTCTGGCTAAGCGCTGCTCCGGCTGCTAAGTAGCAGCACTGCTGAGGTCATGAGAATGGGCAGGTGTCCAGAGCATTAATGTGGGAGTCCTGACAAATTACTTTGCGTTCTAAAAACATTTGGGGGTTTGGAGGAGGAGAAGGAGGAAAGAAAGGGAAGGAAGAAGGAAAGCAAGGGAAAGAAAGAAAAAAGAGGCGGAGCTAATGAAGGAAAGCAGAATAATACTTCAGCACCAGCACAACGAGAGCAGGAATTGCCCTGACAGAGATCAGTCTGAAAACACACCCTGATGTTAGCCTGGAGTTGTCTATGAGGCCATCACTGAGCTTTTTATTCAACACCTACCATGCTGTTCTTTGATCTGCAAGGAGCCCGCAGAGCTGCAGTGAGCCAAATAATCAACCGAATAATTGTATTAATTTCTTTCCTCCTGCCCCAACCCCAACCCTTCAGAACACTAGGAACTCAGACCTGACCCACAAATTTCTCTGTACATGCATAACTCCATAGTAACCTTCATACTGAAGTCACTGAGAGGATTCACAAATTGCACCTTGCTGTGCTTGCAGGGCTGAGCCATAAATTTCTTTCTTTAGCAACATTGTCATTTACACATTCACTGATATTTTTTTTTCTTCTTTTAATGAAACAGACAGGGAAGATTTTAATTCTGAAATGCAATCTAAAATAATGCCTTATGAAAGCAAATACCTTTGTGGGCTAGCATCAAAAACTGACACTAGGCTCCATGGAAAAACATGATTTTTTTTGTTTGTTGATGCAAATCCAGCAGAATCAAAGAGAATACTGATGCCCTTCCTGGTCCTAAAACACATCTAGGGTTTTGATTTCTAAGTGAATGCCTGAAAAAAAGTAAAACCAGAACTTGCTTCCTCACATCATTTTAGCATAAATACATTTAGGCATTAAAACTTCTGTTACTAGCCTCCTGAAAGTGCATTCCTAGGACTAAATGATTAGGTCATGAAAACAATTGTGCTATTCATAAGCTGAGATAAAAATCTGTAGACTGTTACTAGGTTTCATCTCATTTTTATGACTCCTCTCCCCAGATAAATCAATCGCATAAAGTTAAACTCAACATGGGGAGTTAGGCTCTCCACAGAGACTGTGGAGATTGCAAACATAAGTCAAAAAGGAAGAAAGCAAGCCGAAATAATGGATGGTTTATACCGATTTACTTCAAAGCCCTGAGAGATGGCTGCAAGTGTTAAGATAATATACAATGAGCACTGATTCCAGAAGAAATAATAGAAGCCTCTCTTACCAAACATGCAGCTGTAAGTAAAAAAACCACAACTTCTACAATTACTTCTCCAACTGCATGGAATTTCTATTATATCAAGAATCTTCTAAGGATTTGCAGCAAAATGATCAACCTTAAAAGTAGCCTCGATTTTTAGGGTCTTCTAGTACAAGGTGTCCTACTGTCTGAAGACACCTGCTACACAAACCATTAAATTGCTGGAAACATGGCATGAGTGCACATGGCAAAAGAAACTGAAAAACAAGTGAGCTGATGCTTCTTGTTGGGCAGAAGCTATAATTCAAATGTTTGTTAGAAGTCATCGCTATCTCCATACACAATAAAACAGTAAAAATAATGCAGTCACACATCTCACAAAAATCCACATAGAGTGTTTTTTGAGGCCTGCAGTTATCTCCTCAGGCTATAACATCACACTGTTCAAGAGAAACAGGTGAGCTTGAAGAACTATGGACTAGAAATAGAAGTTTACAACTGACACCAGCAGTAACTGGGAAAAGCATTTCAACTAAGTGAGATTTTTTTCAAACACAAATGTCCCTTCTCCAGGGAAAATACCAAGTTTTGAAGAAAAATGCCTGGTCCACAACTCGCAAAATTCTCAGTCCTACCATCTTTTTCTGTATGAAAGAAAGCTCCCTTAGGTTTATGACCAGATCCAATGAAGACAACAGATTTTCTTTACTGAAAGTTTGTAACTGGATGTGGCAATTCAGAAAGCTTAGCGGAAAACAATCAGTGCATCATGCTCAGAACAGTCAGAGTAATAATCACTGAACTAATATGTTCAGAATGGTAGATAATGGTATTATTATTAACCATAATAAATATATATAAAAAATCAGGCGTAAATGCAGGCATGTCACTAACATTAACTGCAGGTTTACTTCTTAAATATTTCAGGCATCCTACCTCATTGTTGACTTCAGCAGGTTTTTTCTTTGTTTCTCCAATGTCCAAATAGCTGCGGAAGGAAAACAGTTGATTATTTATAGAAGCATCTAACTTACATAATACAAGTATTTCTACACTTTTTTCATACATGAATCTTTTAAAATTTACCATGCCTCAAAATAACATAAAAAGTAACTAATTTGAGATTTTAATAAAGGACCGTTAACATAAATCTGCAGGATAGCCCTCTGGGCTAATACAAAAGACAGGGGAGAACCAACCACCTACCTTCAAGTTCCTGGTGATTAGAACAGACTATCAATAACCCCCTTGTCAGAAAGAAGCTCACATACTACTGTGAGGTGGATCAATAAATGTCAGCACAACATCAACAGAGATTTCAAAGTCATCATCTTGCCTCTTAGTTTCTCACACTAAGTCTCTGATAGATTTAAAGCTTTCCTCCATACCCATGTTTAACCCAGGGCATCAGCTAAAGTTTGAAAGGATCTACACCACTTGTGTTTCAACAGGTCGTGGACACATCTGAACACTGTATATCCTGGTTTCTCATGTTTGTGATGAACCGATAGCATCTTCACAACTATTTCATGAACAGACAAAACACAAGCCTCAACTGGACAAGAAAGCAAAATACACCTATTTGAACAATACTGCTCTCCATCAGTGTACATATTCCCACAAAAACATTGCATTAACATAAAAGCGTTAGTTAAAACACACCGTGATGGATTAGCTGTATGTTGCCTTTCCAAAGAAAGGGAATTAAATAAGCCTTCAAGCACGAGTAACCCATAGACTGGCAAACAGGCAACTGTCCAGGTACCCAGGTTACACTAACTCCTTTCCCTTGTCAGCACTCTGAGAGCCATGGAAGCAGTTCTTCTCATGAATGTAGCTCTCAATAGCTACCAGTAGTGCAAGATCTTTCTAGTTCTCAGCGCTGTAGGAAGAGATACCTTCGTGGGCAGTTAGTACAGCAGCATGTTTCAGTGCCTTCTGCCACAAGCTAACCATGAGAACAATGGCTGGGACATCTATTCTATGCTAGGAGCATCTAACTCAACATCAGGTGATGGGCATTTGTTACAGATTTTTCCTGTTCCCATTTTCAGTGGGAAACCACAGGTGCTTTGCCAGGCTTTTAAGACTAGAAGACCCTATCTGAGAACGTCAGATGACAAGTGTCAGTGCAGGCTCACCAAAAGACCTCAGAGTTCGCAATGCATCTGCAGCCCTACAGTAATGTCATACTCTGTAGTTAATGACTGGGATAAGATTTGTTTGACAGAGGAAACTTTCCTGCTTAGCCAAAGTTAAGAATTCATGGGACCTGAATGAAGGTGTAGAAGCAAGAAGGCGGGGGGGGGGGGGAGGGCGGGGGGGGGT
>VYZM01001003.1:106410-144576 GCA_013398915.1 Dromas ardeola | reverse complement strand
CCGCGGGCGGGGAAGGAGGGGGGAAAGGAGGGTGGGAGGGTGGCAGCCCGGCCGGGGGCTGGGAGACCAACCCGGCTGTAGCCGCAGTCGGTGCGGCGTCGGCCGCCTGCCTGCGCTCTGCTGGGCCGGTGTCAAGTTCGTAGGGGCCTTCCCACGGTCGATGCGTCTTGGTTTCCGTGCCGGTGCTTTTTGTGGGTGGCTTATAGCCGGGCTCAGCCTGATTAAAGGCGAAGTGCAGCGTGCTGGAAGTAGAAATGTCTTTTCTTCAGGTAAATTTTATCAACATGCCACAACAGAGGCCTCCCAAGCCACCTTAGCCAGCGTGTCTCCTGTTTTTGCAGTGGTAAGTAGGCACATGCATTTCCACCAATGTGGGCGGCTTGTGCAAGATGATGGCATTGTTTGTTTTTTGTTTTTTTTTTTTTTTAATTAAGGCATCATAACAGCAGATGGATTCGTCTCTCGTAGAACATCCCTGGTTCTAAGTTGTTGGTTTAAGGTATTCTGACTTGAGGACCAGTTACGATATATAGCGTTAATCAAGATGTTTTCCTAAGATCCAGCATCTGCTGGACGTTCTCTTGCTTTAATTGCAAAAGCAGGTCCACTCTTACAAGTGGTGCAATCAGAAGTTTTCTTGTTAAGCTTGTCAAGGCTTGCCAGTGCCTTTTAGAAATATTATTCCCGTGTCTTGGTAGCTGCAGTTCTAAGCAAACGTCGGATTTGGGGAAAAACAAGATCTCTATATATTCTTTTTAAAAATTATTCTGGAAGCCATTTGCTTGATTGACATTATTAGCGCACGTGAGGGAATGTAAGTCCTCCTTACTGAGAATGAGAAGTAGTCATTCTGCAACAAGGTGCGGGCTGCCAGGTCCTTGTGGCTTTGTAATCTCTGTTGCAGATCTACTGGAATGTATGCTTAGGTGTGTTTAATTCACAGAATGTTATTTTTAAAGCCACTAATACGGAATTAAGCTACATGGTTTATGAACAAAACAGCAAACTTTCTGGTTAAAACAGACATTGCAGTTTTTCCAATAAAATCATTTTACTAGGAGATGTAAGTGTTAAATGAATAATCTGAAGGACAGATGCTAAGAAAGAAGGATTTAGATGCAGGTTACTAGCTGAATAGTATGTTGATGCAATAGTTGACATGGGCACATGGCCTAACTACCCAATTTGTGGTATTCTTTACTTTTTAAGTTTTATTTGTAAATTTTTCCGATTGTTCCAGAGGAAATAGCGAAATTTGTAATCCAAAATGTAAGAAGCTCTGCTGATCTCTTCTCCCTGGTATCCAGCGATAGGACGCGTGGGAATGGTTCAAAGCTGTGTCAGGGGAGGTTTAAACTGGGCATTAGGAAACATTTCTTTACTCAGAGGGTGCTGAAACCTTGGAACAGGCTCCCCGGAGAGGTGGTCGATGCCCCATGCTGGTCAGTGTTGAAGAGGCATTTGGACAATGGCCTTAATAACACGCTTTAACTTTTGGTCAGCCCTGAATTGGCCGGGCATTTGGACTAGAAGACCATTGTAGGTCCCTTCCAACTGATATAGTCTAGTCTATTCTAAGTCTGATCTTCTGTAGATCACCTCCTTCCCAAGGTCTATGTAGCAACATGGTCATGCAGGTGACACTGGTTTTGTTTGGCGTGTGTACAAACACAGTGAAATATATGGTAATTTGGTGCAATAGTTTTCTTAACTGGGATGAACTGTGAAAAGAGGGCACAAAAAGTTGATTTTTCTTCGTAACGTATCTTCCATTTGACTTATAGGCAAGTGCAAACAATTTTAGAAATTGATTTCTTGTTTTATAGAAGTTCTGTCAAAAAAATGTTTTTTTTCCACTCCTTTAGATGAAGCTTGACAAAGAAGGAAATGCTACTTTTTTTGGTGAGTTTTCATAGTGGTGTTGGTTGGTTGGTTGTGTTTTGTTTGTCTTTTTTCCTTGTCCAAACGGGACAATTGTGCAATTGGGAATTTACATGGGGTAGAAAATGATATTCGGGATACTTCACTGTGTTTATTTGGGATGTTGCAATGTTTCCTCTGTTTTGCTGCTTTCTATTGGTCTTCATAGCATCGTTATTGTTACAATTATTGTATATTTTTTAGTAATATTTTAAACATAACTCATACCATCTCTCACAGGAAGGTCATTTTTACTTTGTCTTTTCCCTTTTGACCAGCATGCTACTTTCCCTGCCTTGTATTTCCCTTCGTGTAGGTTTACATGTGCTTTCTCAAACGAGTCACTTGGTTTCTGATGTGAAATTAATTGTCATGGCAAACTTTTTCACTTATATCTGGATTTTTTTCTCTTTCCACTCAAGATACAATCTTCTAAACTTGTAAAAAATAAATTACATTGAGGAATCAATGCGAGAAAAACTGTTTTAAAGATAGCACAGCTTTTTTTTTTTCTTTTCCTGGACTTAGTAACACACTAAAATGTAATTTCAGAACATACATGCTTGTCCCCTAAATGCCTTTATCTAAAAATACTTTTATGATAGAAAAGAAGAAAACAGAATTGTACCAGGAATTGGGTCTTCAAGCTCGAGATCTAAGATTTCAACACCTAATGAGCATTGCAACTAGGAACAACAGGATCATCATGAGAATGGAGGTAATGGTTTCCCTATATCTGAGTGTAAACTTGAGCTGTGTCTTATCCTTGCACTTGCATTTTCTCGCACAGTTCTTTTAATACCAGCTTTCTATGACACGCAGTCCGGCAGTAAATGTGGCTTTGGAGCTCTACCTAGCAGAGGTACGGGTTTACTAACAGTACATATTAATGACCATTTTCCTAGTTGAGCACAGGAGAAACATTACTAACATTGTCACAGGAGTAAAATCTTACAAGGAGCCTCTTCTCAGTCATACCATCACTAGCACAGTGCTGTGTCTGAACCATGGGCAAGCCACTTGTTTGCAGTTAGCATGAGATTCTGTTATTTTCCTGCCTGAAAAGACACTCGAAGAGGGGCTTTATTGAAGCCTAAATTATCAAATGCACTATAGAGTTATGAGAAATCTTCAGAGAGTTTTTTTTTTCAGACTCCCATGTGTACTGTCTTTTTCAGTTCTTGAAGGCTGTCATAACACCAGAGTTTCTTCTGATACTAGATTATCGTAATTTAAATCTGGAACATTGGCTCTTCAATGAACTAGCATCTCAGCTGGCTGGGGAAGGTCAACTAGTTACCTATTCCCTGCCCTTTGAATTCCGAGCCATAGAAGCAATCCTGCAGTACCGGGTGAGCTATCTCATATTTAAATTGTTTTGGAAGTTGTTGCTTCATAGAAAGGACAGTATGATTTTGTTCTTGTGTTAATATTTATGCATACACATTTGTATATGTATTCTGCTTTTACTGTAGGAGCTCTTTTTTGGTTTTCATTGCTTTAGTTTTTATGGTTTTGTGTGTATTTGTGTTTCCATTCCCTTCCCAAGAAAGTGCTAATTGGATGCGATAGCTTCACCATCATTTGGACAATTAAAAAACAAGTCAGAGTACCTTTCTACAGACATACTGTGGCTGAAATGGAAGTCACACAAAAGCTCTGAGGTTTTTGGCCTCTTGGGCAGGATATGCCCAAATGATTTCTAGCTATCCTTGAAAATCTGTGCTTGCTAATGGTAATGTGACATTTCTAGACAAAGAGTGTTTGGTGTGGTTGTCACTGGGTTTCAGTTCAGTGCAAATCACTTTTATAAAAGACTGTATTTTGCACTGGCTTAATCTTGTAAGTGGTGTCCCTATAGCAAGTATTTCCTGGGCATTGGAAAGCGGATTGTGTTAACTGCCTCTTACTGTGAATTCTGTGTTCAGAGGCAGGAGTGAGTTGCCCAAGTCATTCTAAAGGGATTGCTTTAATTCTTATGAAGGATCGTGTTGTTATCTAGATCAGCAAACTGCAGGGGAGACTTAACACTTTGCAGCCTCAGATCCTTGAGACACTGGAAGCTCTAGTGGACCCCAAGCTTTTGTCTGTGGATAGGAGTAAACTACACATTCTCCTGCAAAATGGCAAGAGGTAAATAAGAGTAAGCCGTGAAGAGACTAGAAGGTGACCATAGAAAATGATGTGCGATGAAATGTTAGAAAAATTGTATCTAATATTAATTTCCTAGATTACTGTAATGCTGGGTTGTGCATCTTATTTGTAAATGTAAAAATTGGATTATGAAATACCTAGTGATATGGGGAGAAACAGGAAAAGGCAGATCTATTCCGAGTTGTCAGAAATACAGCCAAGCTTCTTAAATAGCATCTGACAGAACAAAATAATACCTAAGAGAACAAAATGATGTCATGAAAATGTTCCTCATTAAGTAAAACAAGATTAGCCTTTGGAGCTATGCTTTAAGGTTACTAGTAGTAATACAATGGTACCTTCATGTATTAGCCTCTGTGATATGACAGTGCAAATATGCACTCGCCACATGCTTACGGAGTGCTTGTTTTTTCCGACTTACGAATATATCCAGAAAACACATCTGAATCCGTTTTAGTGTGTGTCTGTAGCTCACTGGTCCCCAGACAGATCACTACCACTACTAAGTGTGTGGCCTGTAGAGAGTTTTTTGAAGGAACTCTTAGAACCCTGCAGGGAAGCCTTCCCTGGCCACTCAGTCTGCTGGCTGGCAAACTCACTTAGAGATTACCTTTGTGCACTGGTGCCAGTGGGGATTACTTGACCTTTTGCCTGTTCTTTCTTCAGCTTGTCAGAACTGGAAACAGATCTTAAAGTTTTCAAAGAAACAATTCTGGAGATCTTAGATGAAGAAGAGTTAATAGAAGAGCTCTGTCTATCTAAATGGACTGATCCACAAGTATTGTATGTATATTTTGAAATCACATGTTTCTTTAACAGTGTGTTGCATTTAAGGAGAACTTGAACAGTAAACTGGGTGTTCCCTGCCAAAAAGCAGAAAGAAAAAGACTTTCTAATTTTTTTAAGCCCTAATGCTTGCTGCTTCAGAAGTCAGCGTATTTGCCATTTTGGAGAGGGACTTGATTAGCACTAGTCATATTATGCAGTTTCAAATAGTTCTTGGTATAACAGGCCAGCTCATCTAGTATGTAAAGGCATGGGAGCAGGATGGCAGGAGGGGAAAAAGCAAATGTTATTTTTCAATACAAATTAACACTTTCTGGGATAATTTTCTTCAGTTTCATCAAAAAAACCAAAGAGGCAGGTTTTAAAGCTTGTCAGACGCCACACTTCCTTTGCTAGAAGTATTCTGAACGCTTTGCTTCTAGCTTTTTGCTCACCAGCAGAACCTGAAGGAAAGAGGCCCTGGAGCAATCTTCTTGTGCACCTGAAGAGCGGCATTTCAGGAAAAACATACATGTGGAAAAAGTCCTATTGCACTCTCAAATTCTGGTGAAAGACTGTACACAGCAGCAGCAGCACTGGTCGCTTTAACAAAAACTAAAAAGCAAAAATACAGACATGTTTTATGTTTAAGCAGATAACAGAAACTACTTTTTGTGGGGTCATTTGTGAAGTTGCTGGTAATACTTTTGCCTAACTGCATTGCATGTGGATATTAATACTGTTTGCACAGTAGCATGGATTTGAAATCAGGAGGTAGTTCCTTGCCCTGCAGAGCTTAGTCTAAATGTGCAGCAGTAACTCAGTATTCCAGAAATGGGATTGGGTTTGCATTCCTAATGCATCTGCTGGAACAGTATCGGGAGTGCTCTGAATTCCAGGCTGCTCCTGAGCCAGCAGCTGTTCTTCGTCCTGGTTTTGCCCACAGCATTCCTTTGTTCTTAATACAAGCTGCTTGGCAAATCTCTTCTTGCCTCACGGTAACGAATGTGTAGGGAACATCTAGGAAAGATACCAAGGTCACCTTACACTCGTATGTCAGGAGAAACCTGAAGTCATCCCTTCTTTCGGACACCTTTGCACAAGGGTAGGAGAGGGGGTGGGAGGTTGTGTAAAGAGCGCTGGAGCTGTGCTACGGGATGCAGTGAGGCAGTCCATGCACGAGGCACACCAGGAAACACGAGCCATGACAGCACGTACGCAAGCAGGCTGGCAGTGTGTGGGCAGCTCTTTTGGCCTCCGGGGTTGGTGCAGGTGGTGTGTGGTATGTGATGAACTCGAGAAGCCTGAGAAGGTGTGGAGGAACCCAGTTAGGCACGTAGGTGCCATCGGAGATCATTTGCAGCAGGAATGGTGAGATGAGCCCAGAAAGACAGGATGAGGCAGACATCGTATCTTTGTGTGAAGGGATGGCAGACTGTCAAAGACTCATGAGATAGAAGGAGGCTAGTTAATGAAAGCAAATCAGGTGGCAGTTATTTTCAAGTCCGTATGCCTGTTGTTTCCCTTTGTATATCCACAGAGGAGCCGATGTGAAGAAACTGATCAAATAAGACCTTAAGCTGAGTCTCTACTACAGCAGATAGTGCTGTAAGGCTTCCAAGTCTGCAGCTCTTCTCCTCATCTGCGTGCAATAAAAACCTCAATGTCCGAAGGCCTAGCTAACTCAAAAGTTTCTGCCCCATAAGAGAGAAACTAGGGGCTCTGTTAAAGGTCCTCAGAGAGATTATGCGGGTTGGTTCTTAAGATACGTCACTTATTTTCTTGGAAAACCATTTCAGAGAGGTTCACTTAACAGCAATGCCAGGAAGAGATTCTTTAAAAAGTTTAGTCTCTCTAGAGAAATGAGGTCATACCACAAAAGTTATGAAGAATCTTCCTGGCGTTGCTGCTAGTTTCCAAGCCCCTCTGGATCTCAGGTGCCTCAGCTTCCGTCTACACAGTGAGCAATGGAGTACACCGCCAGAAACACACATACCTGTTCCAGAGAACGCTGCTGCAACGGCAGTTGGACCACGAAGTAAGATGAAAGTCTCTCAAACAGGCTTCACTTGGGAGAGCAGCATCTTCCATTTGACGCTTGCTCTTCAGCTGCTTCATGTTCCCAAAACGTTTTGCAGTAATTACTGTGTACAGCTGAAACACCTTACCTATTTTAATAGACACCTAAAACACCTCCCCCACCATGTTATTGTTTGTGTGTTGACTTTTGGTTATGTTTTTATTCTTGGCGTTTTTGACTGCAGTGTTACCAGCTTCCACCACTTGAGGGCACCAAGAAGTTAAGCGTCTCCTTTCAAAATTGTCAGCATTTTATAATAACTTAATAATATAAACATTTATAGTAATATAAACTTTATAAATAATATAAAATTTATATAACTTTTTAATATCTGAAAAAGTAAGATTTGTGGTGGTGTGCATGCCTTAAGCATATCAAATGCTAACTGTTCTACTCAAAATAATTGATAGCCTATGCTGATCAGCTGGTAGATATAAAAATATGCCTTTTATTTTAAGCTGTTGGTATTGATGGAAGTTCCTCACTGAAAAGACTGGATTTTGAGATCTAGTGTCTGACAGCACTCTGGTTAGCTGTTTCCCACAACTTATGCGCCTTGTCTTAGCACATCAAGCACACTTTATACACACTTTATACACTTAGCACACTTTATACAACATGTAGCTAACCAGAAAAATATAAATTGTTGCTCACAGTGAGGAGAGTACATCTGGGATTGACCATGCAGAGGAAATGGAGCTGCTGCTGGAGAACTATTACAGACAGGCAGAAGATCTTGCAAATGAAGCTCGTGAACTCAGAGTACTGATTGACGACTCGGAAAGCATAATCTTTATCAACCTGGACAGGTGAGCTACTCTATCTGTTGAACTACCAAAAGCTGAGCAGAATTTAATGCTTCCTAGTCTTTCTCAAATCTGCCTACAAGGAAAGTTGGGGAATTCCATCTTCGTGAGGGTTTGAATGGACTTGGAGTCACAGCACAAGAAGCTGCGTTGCACTTTTCCTGTCAGTGGGCTGGATAAAGCAAAGCAATAAGACACACTAATTAATTTTTGTAAAACCTCTCTAGCAGCTAGGCATCAGTTTTCCCTAGCAGGAGAAACCGAGCTTGTCCTAGATCCTTCTGGGGAGCTGTTCACTAAAGGAAATGTCTGCAAATTTAGGGACAAAATAAAATTCTACTCAGAAAAGTTTACTCTTAGTTCAGCAAAACTGAATTGTTTAAGAGTCTGGCTAGGCTACGTAGGTGTTCAGTATAAATTGCATTATCAATCTGTGGCATGATAGAAGAATGAATAACTTCGGAGCGAGTATTTTCTCTTTCTCTGTATGTGAAGTTTTCACTACTAGTCAGCTTACTGAAAAATAATTATAGCCTGCATTTGTGAGCACATGCCACTGTGTCTTTGAGATCAGTGTTTAATGTTCTTTCTCCTCTTTACTGAGGAGTTACCTGTAGAAGCAATTGGTGGATGCTGCATCAGGAAACCACAAAAATCCTTTTGGGGAAGACTTGAATATGGAATTCTCCAAAACAGAGAATTTGGCTCCAACTGAGCCAAAAAAGGCTCAAATTTATAGTCTGTAGCATTTACCAACTCTTCGTCTTTGTAAGTATATTCATTTGCAAGGTAACGGTAAATTTTCGTTTCTTGTGAATACAGACATGTAAGTTCCAGACAGTTAGTGGTGAAAGAACACAAATTTCTGTGAAAATTTACTGTTACTCTGTGTATATGCACCTTTAAGAAGTGAGTGATGCTGGAAAGTCTGCTGAGGATTAAGCAGACCCTGCTGCTTTAGAGGGATCCTGATGCAGCAATTTCAAAACGGTAGCCCCTTTTGTACTGTTGTTCCATGAGCTTTGTCACTGGGTCGCCTAATTTCCAGCATGACTTCCTCTCTTTCACTATTTGGTTTTAGTGCAAGCTGTACGGAATTTGAGAATTTAGGCAGCAAATCCGATTTTTTGGGTTCCCCTTACAGATGTTTCTCCCTTCTTTAGCCACCGTAATGTGATGATGAGACTGAACTTGCAGCTGACTATGGGGACTTTCTCTCTATCTCTCTTTGGACTCATAGGAGTTGCATTTGGTATGAACTTGGAGTCATCTCTAGAAGAGGTAAGAAACGAGCGCTGCTTATTTCAGTGACATAAAACACGGACCATACTCTTATAGTGCATTTTATATTCAGTACAACTTCATTCTTTCCATAGGTAAAGCTCCAGATTTATATTAGCGTGTGAACTTAATTTAGTCCAGTGATTCATGTGGTCATGCAGTCACTCTTTTGTAAGCAAATTACTGCATGGGTAACTGCACACGGTATTGCGGCCTTTTTTCTATGCAATGTCCATAGAAAAGAAACGGGAAGACAAATTTGTGGTTGTATAAGGACTGACTATAAAGCAGTATTAAGGTTTCTTTAATGATCATCTATTCTTCTGAAAAGACCAGCTTTGTCTTCCAGATACAAAGGATTCTGGCAAGCAACGAGGGCATTTCCAGCACCCCAGAGGAAACACTCTACTGTCAGAATGGGGGGGTGCAGACTGGGGGGTACAAATTTACAATTGCATATGCTATCTTTAAAACAAAAAATAACCAAAACAAAGCAAAGACCTCTTCCTTTCCAAATCCATTAAATAGAAGGGTTGAATTTCCAAACTTCCTGATGAAGGAAGGAAAATTGCATGGGACAGTAATAGAATACACTAGGGTGATTCCTGAATAAAATGCTTTAGTATGAAAGAGCCCTTTTCCCAAGGTAGAGCTTGGCTGCTGATGGTAGAGAGTTTACCACTTCCTGCCATAA
Organism: Dromas ardeola; assembly: GCA_013398915.1. Taxonomy (NCBI): domain Eukaryota; kingdom Metazoa; phylum Chordata; class Aves; order Charadriiformes; family Dromadidae; genus Dromas; species Dromas ardeola. The sequence continues at coordinate 134,876 of VYZM01001003.1, read as the reverse complement.
AGGAGGAGAACACTGATGGGGAGTGAGAGATTATCTTTGGATAATCCTTTTTCTGAAGAGGGAGCTGCATGACTAATGGGAACGTTCTGTCAGTAGGACCCCAGGATATTTTGGCTGGTGACGGGGATTATGTTTCTGGGAAGCGGTCTGATATGGCGACGCTTGCTTTCCTTCCTTGGGCGGCACCTAGAACCTCCACTACCTCCTCACGTACGTATGGCTGGCTAGGGTTTCTGCTCCAGACTCTGCATGTGCGATACATTTCTAAAGCAGGAAATAAGCCGTTGTAGAGGGGTGAGCCACAGAGCATGGGGGAATCCAGCTCATTATCTGCTCCTTGACAAAGGAGAAGGTTCTCCCTAGCTGGATTGAATGAGGTGGGAAGCCCTAGCACTGGCAAGGATATGCTTGAGCAGCAAGATAGTGCTCACTGTTGCCAGAAGTGAAGCTGCGGCCTGTTCCTTGAGACGTGCTGTGTTTACTTTCATCTGGCAGCCCAGGGGAAGCTGAGGCTAAAGGTAGAAGCAGCCTTAATTTGCCTTCTCAGCTGCCGCAGCTGGCTGTTCCTAGTGAGGGACGTAACGGATGCTACCCTCCTCCTCCCACCCGGGTACTAACTCTGGATCTCTAGTCCTTGTCTTGTAAAAGAGAAGGTAAAGATAAACGGATGATGGACAGGTACTAGCTGTAACATCTCTCTGGAGAACGATGCCATGGTTTTGATGTCCTGACTCCCGGTCTGAAGTTTGTGACGGCTCCTCATGTGCACAGCAGCTATCTTTGCCATTGATGCTGATGGCATCACCGAGCCCTATTGCACGAAGCTGCATGAAGATTTCCAAGGAAACTGTCTTCAGATTAGCAAGATTTTGTGTGGGTCATTTTGCCTGTTGACTACTCTTTCCTGCCGAAGCTGGGGGGGACTGTATTGTCTACCTCTGTTCTGCACTCCAGTATTTATAATGGGGAAGTATCAGTGGATTCAAAAGTTAAGTTGCTACAAATGACAAAACAAAAGGAGACCCAGATACACTCCCCTTTGTCCCTCCCCTCTCTTGCCAATGAGAAGCAGATGGAAGTAGCTCCTTGTGGATTGTTGACTATGGCTACAACTAACTGAGTTATCCTCAAGTGTTGCTCAAAACCAAGTCCAGCACATACTGACTGTGGCTTGGAGAAATGTACTGAAAGGGATTAGGGAGGGAGAAGCCAGAGACAGTGTTCTGAAAATAAGAGGGGAAATGTCAGGGTTCAGGCCTCTGTGAAGCCTGACTTTCTTTCTGCTGCATATAGAGTAGCTTCTCATGTAATCACAGGCTATTTTGTATCTTGCCTAGGTTCCTGCAGTTTTGAAAAAATCCCAACCAGCAGCTGGAAGAGTGGAGCTAAAGAACAACCTTAAAGCAGAAACATTTGGGCTGAGCAGAAGCACATTAACAAACCAATAGGAACAGCAGGAATGAAGAGACATTTACTGTTACAGGGTGGACTTTGGACACTTTCCTCGCATTTGTTCTTCCTTACTGAAAACTGTAAGAATTCCTAAACTTGCTAATTTAATATATATTTTGTGCCAAAAACCTATGGTGAGATTTTAATGCTCAAACAAAAGAAAAGAAACACAGGTAAAAGTGACATGCTTTCCATAGTAGTCTCACCTCCACCCCACATATGTTCCATTAGTTTTCTGTATCACGTATACGTACTTATTTTTTGGGCATTCTCATTTCAAGTGTTTCTGTCAAATACTACTTCATGTAATGGTCTTCCTTAAAGAGAACAGTTATTTTCAGCGTTAGGGATGGCAGCAGTCAGCATTCATCAATGATTCTGGTTCTGAACTGCAGATTTAGGAATCTGACTTCAAATGTCAAAGAAAAATCCACCCCAAAAGTGGCCTTTTTGATGGATTTTTTTAAGGCTGTATTTAATTGCAGAGAACAGATTTTTCAAAGCAAAAAGCATACCTGCATCTCTTGTGAAGCACCACCTCTAAATTGGCAGGAACCAGAAATAATAGTTTCCCTTATTTTGAGTGAGCGATAACAGGCTTTGAAATGCAGCTACTTATCTTGGGTATTCCTTAACAATTAATTTAGGCCCAAAACGTATGCAGTTTCAGCAAGGGGAAAAGCGGGCCTATTGATAATGCACACCTGTGCATGCCATCTGCCACTATTTCAACACGCGTTGATACAGCTGCAGTTTAACAACTCCTCGTGTTGTCAAAAGGACTGCTTCAAATGCTGGTAAAAATCACCAGACCGGTTGTTATGTTTCTCTTAAGCTGGGCTCTGCGTTCCCTCTCTTCGCTCCAAGAAGACAAGACAAAGCATGGACTAACCTGCATCACAGTAAGTAGCCGGGTTAGTAAAGGGTGTGGAAGCCTGGTGTCCTGTGATGGACTGAAGGAAGGAGTAAAATTCTTATGCCCACTATTCATGTTTTTTCTTAGGACTTATCTCTGAACTCTGTTTCTCTCAGTCTGTTGAGGGAACACGAAATCCTTCTGTATCGGGTCACAAACTGTCTGTTTCTTATTTGGGGTTTTTTAACCTCTCTGTAACATCCAGTGAGTAGCTCCTTAGGTGCCACCAGATAAATCACTGTACTGGCAGGGGTTGTGAAAAGACAGTAACTGTAGCTGTGAACATTTTTACTCAGGACTAACGAGTCAAAAATGGAAATAAAAAGGTACATAAATTATGCAGGCCAGTGATGCTAGCTTGGTTAAAATCGGTTCTAGGTAATTTTCAAACAGTTGTTCTTGCTCCGTATGTGACTTCAACTACAGATATAAAAGGCACGAGAAGGTGAGAAAATTAATGGGGTTTGTAATGTTTTTGAGGGTTTTTTTAGCTCAATTTTTTGCAGCCATTTTGCTTAGCAGGTGGAGATGTAAAAAACCTCTAAACTGAGCAATTCAGTGGAAAAAACAATGGCTCACATACCTTGGCTGATAAACCCCAGGAAAGCCCAGTGCATGAAGGGATGTGGATGCTGATGTTTTCAACCAAGATGTAGCTGCATTAGGTCAGGACTGAAATGTGTTGGTGCGGCTGTTTGGGAAGCTTTCCCGTAAGCTTTCCAAGCTCTGTCTTTAGTGCAGAGGCTTCTGTGAACTGTATTGACTCCTTTTCCTGTACATAACTGACTTAAAGCACAATAAAAGCACTGTGAGAAAGACACATCTTTTACAAGACTGCCTTTCTCTCTACAAACGTATGCAAATGTTTAATGGTTTTCTTACAGTTCAAGTAATCAAAATGCATTCATGGGCAATAAAATTACTCTGAGATCATACATAGGAAAAAAAGCCAGTGGAGGCTGTATGTTCAGAATGGAATTGCTACAGAACATACTGGTTTCATCAGTTTTCATTTAAAAAGGAAAACTTTTTATATTCTGCCCTTATAAATACACTGCTCATTTTGCCTCATACAAATCTGAACTGTAGTAAGGCAAGTAAGTACTATGCTCCCAGTTCCATACAGTTACTTCTTTCATAAAGTTCAGATTTAAAACTTTTTTTAAAGTGTTCTGCTCTTTGGGCAAGTAAAGTCCCCCAAATAGATGTCAGAATGCTTTATACATCAAGCTAATGTTCACCTTGCCACTTTATTTTTTTTTTTTTAAAACAACCTCCCTGAGAGACAATTCCAAAGAAGGTAAGTTGAGGTGTGTCACCTTGGGAGTCTGACCTTTAGAATTCTGAGCTATTCCAATGACTAATGCTATTTAAAATAAAAATAATGCTTTATATTTGTGAAGGAGGCAAGAGAGAGAAAACACCTACACATATGTGTCTAAAAACTAGTGTTGGTAATAATGGCATCACATCTTGCTGCTCAAGTTGTTTAATAGGTAATTGATGCATACTCTGTTAAACCTGCATCATACAAAATTAGTGTTAATTAGTTGAAGACAATGCTGTTAACAATAAAAGCTGTTAATTCTAAGTTACCACGGTCATGGAATTTTACATGAAAACACAAAGAAAGGCTGTCAGAGTAGTTTCAGTCACAAGTGTGAAAGCAAAAGCCCTTTTGATTGGCAACCACCTTTCTGTCTGCCCCTCCTCCATGATTATTTTGACAGCAACTTTTGATATCTTAGAATCCCTGTCTGTATCACAGTATACGGGGAATTGTAAATTATGTGCCATTCTTTCCTGGTTTTGTCAAGAAAATACTCAAATATGACCAGTAAAGGTGGTGATCACTGAACATTCCTTATACAGCCAAATATTACTACCAAAGTTCAGCCTTCTGCTCATTTCAGCCTCTAAAAGGTTTTCAGACCAGCTTGCGTGTTCTAGGTTAAGGGATGCTACTGCTCACAATGGAATTAATTTGTGCTTTTACATGACTGATGCAGCTGTTGTTGGTTTGTAAGCCAAACCACGGTGAATGCACATATTCCCCTTCACTTAAAACCAGTGACCATCCCTCCCTCCCTTAACACTATCTTGGATGCTATCTAGCTATTGGGGACATCTGTCTGTCAAAAGTTTGCCGTTGTGTGGTCTGTTGGTTTGTATGGGTTAAGGAAAGTATGACAGATACCACAGCGATTCTTCACTAAAAGATCAGCTGTGCCCTGTTCTTAAAGGCTACCATGACCTTCTAGAGCGAGTAGACAAAAAGCCTTCCACCAAGTCGAGCTTTCGCCGAACTTCTCTCTGCTGCCACTACAACTTCTTTCTGCAGAGATACAGAACAAGGGTTAGAAAAATGCAACTGCAGGTGCTTGGTTGCCTTAAGCTTCCCTAAGGGAAACCAGATTTTGTCCGTATCGTTAGTGTCATACAGAAATGTGATGAGGTGGGTTGCTCTCATTTCTCCTCATCAGAATAGCGGTTAACAAACCGATTTGGCAAACAGACTTCTATTTCATTTGGGGAACTGGAAGAAGCTGGAACCAGTCAAATAAATCTCTTGCCAATATAAACTGTTTCTCAGGGGTAAGATCATACGGATGAAACTGGAGTGTGGACTGGATTGGTGCCATAGCAAAGGAACACAACAGCTTGGAGAATGGCCTCACTTGCACTCATGCAGAAAACCATCAGCAATGCCCATGTTTCAAGTGCTGGATTATGCACCCTGACTGACTTTAGAAGCATTTACATTTCCAGGTGTTTCTCCACTGCCTGTTTTAGCAGCAAGAAGTCAAACATCATTTGTTGAAGACCAGTCGCACACCTCCTCAGCCTAGTGCTGAGGCTTTCTCAGTACTCACACAAGGGAACTTCAGTTGTCACAGAGGTTATGTCTGAGTAAGCAGAACATTGGACTCCCCTCAGCTGAAAAAGCACTAAGGAACCTTCAAGCCGAAAAAAGGGTTCCTCAGCACATCATACAAACATAGGGATTGATTTTTGGTAAAAATAATGAGCATCTGAGGGAAACAAAGAGAAACAGGTACACAAATGCATCCAAAATCATTCAGGTAAGAACTGGGCCTCTCTGTGGTTGGGAATACTTGACATGAACAGCGTTCACTGCAGGCGACAGCTAGGACAGCAGCCTGTAACCATTACATGAGAGGGTTGGTTCGGTGCCTGGTTTACTCCATAGCTGAGCATCCACTTTGCATACAGGTTGGCATGAACAGTAAAGCCAGCTGGCACCTACGCTTGATTTACCATGCAACCTTTCAGCAGACTCCTAAATAGTTTAGCGTTTGGGCTGTTTTAAAGTGATCTCTTTCAATTCAGGTGTCGGGTGCCAAAGTTTTGGCAAGTTCATAGTTCATCCACCTATAAAAGGGTTATAATTACCAGTTCAGAGAGTGACTTAAATTAAAACTTGATTAACTATGTAAAGCACTTCAGACTTCTGCAAATAAGTAAGATACATACGTGAGCTGTTGGCTAGTATAGGCAAGTAAGGTTGTTACAAAGCAACCGACAACTAATTTTTCTCACCTTTCTTTCAGATTTCACAGTGATTACAGAACTCCCAAATCTTGATAGTTCCTGTAAAATAATATTGCTTGTCATAATGCTGTTCGGTCTTTTTAAAGGGAGACTTTTCCATTTCTCTCAGTAGTTTGTTTTCTGGTCACTTACCTCAGGAGAAATCAGTACGTACTGTGCCTGAAGAAGAAACAAAAAGAGAAAAAAAGTCAGTGGAGAGAACCACACGAGTAGAGTAGAAGACCAGTGCAATAACCCTGGCTCCTAAACAGCAAAGTAGTTCAAGAACGAACAGGAGGAGACAAGTCACGCAGATTCAGAAACAGAATTAAACCTTCTGTCTTTGGAAACTAAGTCAGAACACACTAGATATTTGTACTGGATGTAACTAATTAGCTGTCATTATGACGTCATGTCCTGATTTCAATTTTATGTTTTCTTACCCAGTCCTCGGGACAGGGAGATATCCATGATTTGCAGTGGCCTGTCACATTCCCTGAGGATGCCTGCTTCCCGTTGTAAATGTAAACGCGGCCAGCTGCCCCACCAAACAGTATTGTGGTCATATCGTTAGTTCGCAGTGGGGATGTCACAATCATTTCATCTGCAAATATTACAAGGATGACATTACGCTTCACAAGGGAAATAATGCTAAAACAAAACATGAGAGAGTTGGCATTTACACACCTCTAGATGCCCCAATTCGTATTAATGATGACAGTTAAAAGGTTTCAATTTCTGACTGAGTTGCTTGGGATTTTAGAGATGCCTCCCCACAAGGCATGATGGAATACTGGCACAAGGTAACTGAGGGAGGCAGACTGTGTTTAGCGCTTAGTATGAATATGTAGGTGACCAGTCTTCCTGTTGCCAAAGGTAAAGTATTTCACCTCTGATCTAGATTGCTCAAGCTTTACCTAGTCCATCATTATCCAGGTCACTTAAGTATATATCTCCTCCAAAACGAGAAAACCTCCTGTCCCCACTAAATGTGCTGAGCAAAGAAGGCTTGGTGCTGTCTGTCAGGTCATATAGCAGAGCCAGTCCCGCTTGGTGCAGCACTGAGGATATAAATGAAATCCTAGACAGGCTATCTGGGGGGGAAAAAAAGAAAAAAGTAACAGAAGTTGAGCATCAGACATCGGAACTCGGGTTTAATTCTTGCAATACACTGACCGCAGGAAATACTGGCATTACATAACATGGACAAAATTAATATAATTTATGAAACAAGATCAAATTTTATATGGCGTTAACACTAATTAACATAGAAACAATCTCTTAGCAATAGTACCAGGGGAAAAAGCAATTCAAGTTAAAGACAGAATTCTATATTTTGACTTTCCTAATTCCTTACTGCCTACCGCCAGAGTAAGGACAAAATACCGTGCTGTTTTAATTCCAAGAAATATGCAGCCTACTAGCAAATCACTGCTACATAAATAATGCAAAGCAGTAATGCTGCTAAGCTAATTTTAAGGAAGGAAATAAAAACAACTGAAGTTGAGGCATAGTAGAGAGGACTCTACACGTAAGGTGCTTATAGGTGATTACAGTGATTATTTCTAATTATTTTTTCTTTAAATTAAGTGACAATGCAAAGGTCCCTTTTCTAACTTTTAACTTTGTATCCATCCTCTGGTCATACAGAAACACATGTCCCAGAGGAGAAATGGTTTTCCATTTTCAGGACATACCTGCAGTAGGCGCACCCACCACCAAAACTGTCCGCGTGATCCCAGCCACAGACATCACACCACTGGCCAGAGACAAACCCATTCTGCCCATTGCCTGTTAGATTTTTAAAACACCTGTGTCATTTCTACAGAATATCACTTCACTTCAAATTATTCATGAAGTCCCATAGTATAGGAGGAGCCCTACCTTGTCTCCAGTTACTGCAAACCAGCGCTTTGTGCTTGGCGGGTTATACCCATACACCTTCCCAACACTCTGTCTGACATCCGAAGAGGAGGGATCGCAGCTTGAATTACAATGCGGAATATATTTGTATGCAATAACGTATTTTTGCACATTCAACTAGGATTGCTCCTCTTAAAATATTTTCCCCTTTTAGTTTGGAATAATAGTGGCTGCCAAATTCTAGGAATCTATTTTAGTAATTTCCATGCTTGTTTTAACTATTTACACAACATTTAGTGCACAGACTTGGCCTGTTTATCCACTTCTTTATCCCCTAGTACATTTTCTTGTTTGGTTTGCTTTCAAAAATGCTACTTCGAAGTAAGTGCTATCTATCTAGGCTATTTTAGGCGTGCTTAGCTGTCAGCATTTTTGTGACGCCTCTCCCCCTCCCCAAGAAAACCCAAGAAATTCTTAAGTGTCTCTAAATGACAAAGACCCTCTCTACACAGGGTCTAAAGACCCCTCTTCTCTCTTTGTGAGGAAGGGTGAAGGGATAAAAATATGAATTTAATAAAAATATTCTAAGCAGGGCAAAGAGGAAACTTCCTGAAAAGCTGGAAGTCTAATCTATTACAAATCTTAAACATTGTAGAAGTAGGGCAGAATGGAGGAGAGAGCAAGCTCACATACAACACACCCAGCACAACCCTTCCACGTAGGGCTGCCAATCAGCAGTAATGTGATGTTCTCCAGCCGGCAGCTGTCTAGTGAAAATCCAAACCAAGCATAGTCTTCTTCCCCCTTCACCATCCAGTTGGCATCCTGTACTGACAGAAGTCCTGACAGACCAGAAAAATATGAATTAAACCTTGGTGTACGCTGGCATAGAAAAATCCGTTATCAGTCCTCCACTGATTCACCCTATGACAACAAGTTTCTACAAGCAAAGTTGCACCATCCGTGATAAGGCACCAGTTATTGCTAACGTCGCTTGCTCAGTCTGCAACTGTACTGGCTGGGGAAAGCCTTTATTCAACATGGCCTGCTTCTAAATCCTTGCAATAGCCTACACAAAGTACATGAAAGCTATCAGTCAAGCCTGCCCTAAACTAGTGACTCCTTCTTAGGGACAGGGCAACTTTGAAACTGTTTCTCAGAACTCTTAACTCTTCAAGGGCGGCGGGCGGGGGAGCTTCAAATAATTAAAAAAATTCTGGCTTTAATTCAAATAATTCATTCTGTGTTTTAGTTTTGCAAAAATGTCCGTCAGCAGTGTTTTGAAACCCATTTTCCTTGTGGTTTCTAATTTTACATGAAGTAGAATAAGCTACAAAAATTAAACATTATTGGAAATCTCAATTACATGATTCTGACAAAGCTCTGAATACCTGTGTATCCTGTCCAACCCCTATTAACTTTATTGAGCTCCATATGTGGCCTTTCCTCCCTCATTCACAACAATCTTCATCACCTGTATTCACTTGTAGCACTCCTCTTTAGCCACTTGAAGGAGCATACAGGACGATAAAAATTGACCTTTTGACGTACATTTGCAAATTTCCAGGGAAGACCAGTGAGTCAGCCTTGGTAACACCAATACATAGTTGTATCCATTGCTTTACCAAGGCTTTCAACACCGTCTCCCACAATGTTCTTGTACCCAAGCTGGGACATTGCAGTCTGGGTGGGTGGAAAACTAGATGGGAAAATCCTGGTTGAGATGATCCCCCTCACAGGGCAGCAGTTAGTGGGTTATACTGTGAATGCCTGTGACAAGTGGAGTGCCTTCAGGGATCTATCTTTAGATTCATCCTGTTAAAGACTTTTAGAGATGATTTGGAGAAGGAAATAACATGCCCTTTCATGAAGCTGGAGGATGACAAGAGACTGGGGGGCTATCTTGAGGGCAGGGTTACCATTCAGAGGGACCCAGACAGGCTGGAGGAAGAGGCTGACAGGAACCTCAAAAATTCAGCAAGGACAAATGCAAAACTGTGCCCCTGGAAAAGGAGATGCACTTGCAGAGATACAGGCTGGGGAGCAGCCATGTGGAAAAGGCCTTGGAGATCCTAGTGGGCAGGGCGCTGAGTGTGAGGCTCTAACAGAGATGGCCAACAGCATCCCCAGCTATATAAGCAGGAGCATGGCAAAGAGACTGAGAGAAGTGGTTGTTCCCCCTTTACCCCTCCCTAGACCACACCTATAATACATTGTTTAGTTTTGGACCCCACAAAAGATGTGGACTCCAGGAAAGACGTTGATAAACCGGAGCAAATTTAGTAGAGGGCCCCCAAGATGGTTTGAGGCAGGAGCACTTGCACTATGAGCAGAGACTAAGGGACCTGGACTTACTCAGCCTGGAGAAGAGAAGGTTTTGAAAGGACCTAACAGCAGCCTGCCAGTACCTATGAGAAGGTTAACAAGCAGACAGAGGCAGGCTTTTCCCAGTGTAGTGGGGTACGCAATGCCTTCTGTGTCTCTGGCTTCACTATGTATGGTGGGAGGACAACAGACAAGGAGCATAAGCTGAAACAAGAGAGGTTCACACTGGCTATAACATTTTTTTCCCCTATGAGGACAGCAAGGAAGTGGAACAGCTGGCCAGAGTGGCCGTGCAATCTCTATCATTGGAGGGTTTTAAGACCTGACTGGATAAAGTCCTAAGCAATCTGGTCTGACTTCACAGCTGTCCACTTATTGAGTAGGATACTGGACTAGACACCTCCTGAGATCCCTTCAAACCAGAATTATCCTATGATTAATTAGTAAGAAATGAATAGTCACACAAAATATGGGAGGGCTAATTTACTTAACAAATATTACCTTGGTCACTCCTGTTGAAATAAGAGTAAAATGCAACCACAAATCCTCGCTGCTGCCCACCACCAGGTGCATATGGAGACCCCACAACCAGATCAGCATTTCCATCCTCATCAACATCAGCTGCCAGGAGGGACCAACCAAGATTACAGTAGGAATACTGCAATAAACAGTTAGTTTAAGCCTGAAATAGAACTGAAACCACCAATTCTGTAACAAAATAGAGCAATTTACTTCCAAAGAGCTAACTTTGTCTCTGATCAAATTACCCTCCCACTCCCTGACTTCAATTTTGTTTTCTTTGGGTTTTTTTTGAGGGCTATGCACTTTTCCATTCATCCTGCTGCCTCCCCTGCGCTGGAGTACAAATGTCTTTCCCACGTACAACCAACGTAGGCAAGCACCTACTTACACCATCCCCATCAGTCTAATGCCCCTTCCAATTAGAAGTTTGATTTTCACCTTCTTTTTTTAAGCCCATAAGCTCCTTTGCCCTTTATCCCACCTCTGTCTTGTGTAGCCCCACGTTAGCCCAATCAATATACCTGACAAGTTACGGTAATGTTTGGTTGAGATGACAAGCCTCTTCCCTCAGTGCCAAAATAGACGTACACAGCACCCTAAACAGCAGAAAAAGCAAATACAGCATGAAAGCATCTGCATGACAGCACCATGTATGAAATCCAAGACAGCACAAGGAGTGAGACAGTTCTGCAAGAGCTATTAATACAACCGCATTTTTCCTTCCCGTAATACTGTCTTTTCCACCCCAAACCTAAGAATACCCATGCTGTAATGGGTACTATTATAACCAGGCAACAAAATGGAGAAGTACAGAGAAGTACATTTTCATCATACTGTGGGTAAGGAGCAAGGACAGTATACTGTATATTTATATTCGTTATACACACATTCGGATGGCTCAAATTTTGTTAATTATTATTTAATGCAATGGCACACAGTGCCAGGCACAACAGATGCATGCAATTTTCCAAGCTAGTGGGTCTACATAAAAGCACTTAAATTCCTATTTAGGCAGCTGAGTTGGTATCTGAAGAGTTGTAAGCTTAATGGATGTGGTTTAAACGAAAACATTTTGCCTCTCAGTTCGCATGGGCTGAAAATAATCAAGAACTATTACACGGGCTTATCTGGTAAGCTGCAAGTCATTAGCCTCTGTAACTTGATTATTTTAGCAAGTGTGTCTGTGTTCATATCATATTTTAGATATCGTCTGTTGGCCTGTGACAGCAGATGACAAGGCTCACAGACCCATGAGGTCTGTTCCAGACTCTCTGTTCCTAAATAAAAAGGGTACACTTGTATTTCATGAATGGCCCCTTACATTTCCAGCACATCAGTCCTGCAAAGTTGCAATCTGATTTGGACTTCTAATGTGCAAAAAGACCACTGAAAGAGAAATGCAGATAGCTGTCACTGCTCTACTCAAAGTACTCACAAAGGTTACAAACATTTGTGTTTAAATTACAATGTCACTTTGGGCAACAACAGAAATTCTCTCTCTTATGTCACTGTTCAAGAAAATACGTATCAATAAAAATGTTCTGTTTGGAGGGGAAAAAACCCAACAAACCCATGTGTGTGGCTTACTTTGTAAGTAAGAAACTGAGATCCCACAGAAGGTGCTCCAATTGCCAGATCTGGCACTCCATCCTCATTGAAGTCCAGGACTGCCAAGGCAGAACCAAATCTTCCTGAAGGCTAAAAGAAGGGGGATTGCTCTCATGAAAGTAACAGATGTTTTCAAGACAAAACCATCAAAACCTCATGCACATTTTCAATCACAGCACAGCGAAGAAATAGAAACAGAGATGACAAAAATCTATCCCAACAATTAAGATTTTTTTTAGTGTCACTTTTCTCCGAAGTAGTAACTGTCATACTAATACACTAACTGGGAGTCAACTGTTCTCTCTGAGGAAGTTGGAGGTGTTAAAATATAAGATAACTGAACACAACATTGCGCTGCTTTGCTATTTCTTCTTCTGAGCCTAGTGCTTCATTGATGTTAAGCTTATCATCTTCCCTGTTAACAGCATTATAGGTGTGAACCACTGAAACACTCTGCAAGAAGACAGCAGCTGTTACTCCCCAGTTTACAACCACAGAAACAGATGAAAAGGAAATGTATCTCATCCCTCTATATTCTCTTCTTTGTGAAAAATGATATTTTCTACAGAGGATCATCTTTATTACTTATACTTATTTGATCCTGCTTCTCAGTTACAAGCCAGTCCCCATCATGTCAAATAGTAGTCTTCTCTTTTTTTAAAATAACGTGTACTCTTAGTAAAGACAAACAGTGGTTTTATGAGAAGTTATCAATTAATTAAAAGATGTAGCTTCAAAGGAATTGAAACTTATAATTAATAATTTTAGATGAAAAAGGAAGGGGAAAATCACAATATTTTCTTAAATGCAGGGACCTGAATGAGCTACACTGTGACTTACAGAGACATTACCTCAGTTTTACTCAAGGGCAAATTGTGTTCTAATACACACCTATCTGGCACAGCAATAATAGTGAACCTACAGATCACCGTTGCTTTAATTGTTCCTGTGATTTAAGTAACGGTTATTTTTCTTGAAAAGCACATGACATCCTTTTACCAGGAGGGGTATTTCAGGAATAATCCTCATACATATTAATGATACTGTTGCTCAGTCAAAATTTACCACATTTTCAAGCCAAAAAAATTAAGTGACAAATATCTGACTTGACCCCTCACCTGATGACCCTGTAGTACTTGGTCAGCTTTCCCATCCAGATCCATGTCCTGTGGTGGCAAACCTGACTGGTTGCCATAGACCACGTAGACCCGTCCTATCTGAACACGGCCCAATGTGCTGTACCCTGGTGCCCCAACCACCAGATCTTCATATCCATCCTGGTTTAGGTCAGCTGAAATCATCGCCCTGTACAGCAAGGGAGTCAACAAAATCATAGCATTAGCTTCCAGGCTACCACAACGGTAGCAGAGAATAAATACTTTTACTTCTTTCAGGTAAACCAAGACCAGCCTTTTCCCATCTATTTTTGTAAAAATCTACACAGCATTTTTCATATTATATATTTTATTTTCGTTTTCTTGAATTAAATAATAACAGAGCCTTGATGATTCGTCTTCCATTAATGCACCTGAGATCTGTAGGAACTGCTTTTTACTTACTGACACAAGGCACCTGAGAGCAATCAGAGCAAGGAGCATGAAAAAGGGCTGCTTGCATATGACACAGAATACAAAAGACGAAACTAAGTATCTTTTTAACTGAACCTCTGATTTAACTGATGGACATAACAGCAGATAAACAAAGGGATCACAGGTGTTAGTAATGTTGGGAGTTTAGAGGGAATGTGCAAAGAACTAACTACTGTTAATTTGGCTGGTGTGAAGTAAACTCAAGAATTAAATCTTCAATTTTTGAGTCAGAAGAAATAAAGCAAGATGAGCAGCAATTAGATTTATTTTATTACTCTCTTCTTCTACAGGTCAAGCTAGAATCTCTCTGGCAAGGAGAGAGAATGTGCCTTTTTCTGTGTCCTGAATCTGTCTTTGAACTCTCTACTGGTCTTGTAGTGTTTCCAAGAACACTCACTAGGCACCATTAGTGATCAATTCAGGACAGACAATTAATTCTGCGCAAACATCAACCAATAACCAAAAAGGGGTAATAGTGTTCCTCTACTGTTCAGAACTAGAGGCAATGTTGGTTCTAATTTTGGTTCCTTCCATTCTGAGCTCGATCACACACAGAGCATTGTGCTCCTTCACTAAGGAGAGAACGTAAAAAAATGACAAGACAACCCTTACAAAGAAAGGTTATCTGATTAGAATTCACATCTGAATGGAAATTTTGCTCTTGATACAGTTTTATTCAGTACCAACATAGAGAGGCTTACGCTAACATCTGAAAGAAAGGTCTTATGGGTTAATTTATCGTTCTGGCCAGACAATATAAGCCATTCCGCCAAACTGGTACCACTAATTGACTTGGACTGTCACTTTTAAAGAGTTTCCAAATAATAAACATTAAAATTTTGGTGGGTACTCAAAATTTTCAGATATTAAAAGGGAGGTGGGAGGGAAAAAATTACCAACCATCCAAGTCTAGCATAGGGTGAAGTCAGAAAATACGAAGCTGCTGGCTTAGAGATGTACTTAGAAGACTTCTGATCTGCAGCTACTAATGCTCTCCAGACCTCAGTTGCAAAAGCACGGTTTATTAAGCGGAGGGAATTCTGAAATAAAAATAACAGAGAGACACAAGAATGGTTAAAACACATGCTGAAACTCTAGAACATTATGGAGCACCTCAAAAACCAAGTCACCAACTGTAGAAATCACCACATTGATCTAAGTGGACTCTGACTCAGGTCATAAGCACCATTTTAGAAAGAGACAAAAATCTGTATGCTCTAAATGGAGCAGTGCTAATTGTTCACTGCTATGCTTTGTTGGAACTTCTTAACCCCCAAAAGTGATCATGTAATTCTGAAAAATGTAAATACGAAAGTGTAAATACTAAAAATATATTTTGTCATTTTTTGGCACTGCAAGATGTGTTCTAACTTCACTATACAATGAGCAAAGTGTAAAAATTTAATATTTACGATGTACATATAAATGTATAGATTAACAACGGCGCTGGAATCTCCATGAAGTGAAGTCAGAGGCTACTGTTAACATCCAGAGACCCTGCTCCATCCTGCAGCATTTCAGGCAGAAATTAAAACAATTTTATGCAGACCTGAATTTTACCTGACACATCTGTCACTTCTCACTTACTGTTGCCCAAGATTCTATGTTGAAGTGAACTCCTCTCTCTGTATAATTTATATTCTTTTCAAGTGTTTTTGTAAGCAAAGAAGTTGTATTCTTGTGACGTTCATGTTTCGATTGTTTGTTTCTGCTAAAATAAAGACAGCAGTAACAATTAATATAACCGAATTAATAACTTGAGTATTCTTATGACAAAGCTAAGAGAAGCAAACATATTGCATGCAATCAGGTGGTCATTTCTCCCACGTACAAATGGAGTTCTCAAGAGATGCGCTCGGAGATGCGCTCCGAACAGCTGAGTTCCGTATTTCTGTACATAAATCAGGAGAGAATTTACCTATGGTAAGGGTAAACATGAATCAGTAGTTTCATGATTAGCGGGACAAAGAGTGACAACCAAATAAAGTGTGGAGATTTAGCACTTCACATGCTACGTAAGTATTCTTGTCCTTAGGCTGGATATGAAGCTTACTTACTCATGTTAAGAGAATCTCAAATCATACGCAAAAAGATAAACCAAAAGATCTCAAATTTTCAACAGCTCACTGTCCACATCAGCGGAAGGCTCTCCTTTCATCAGTAAATCTTTGAACCTTCAGAGCTATACTTACACGTAGCTGTCCTTGTGCTCCCTTGTGCAGTTTATAAACAGAGGGTTCTCAGGCAGGACGCAGCCACTAAAGAAATATGCAGAATGCATTTTAAAGATTTTGCTGCAATGGAAGTGAAACTAAAACCACAACTTTTATCCTTAGTGATATCCTCTGTTAGAAGTCATCGGTTTTCTCAAGAAACCCTGCTTATTCAAAATCAGAGCATCATTGTAATCCTTAGAAACCCTTCTGATGTTTATTTTAATGACCTTGATTAGGTTTTATATGAATCTCACATGTCTTTATACAACTCTTCAAGGAAACTTACTGTAATATGTTCTGCTAATTCTGTTAATCTAAAACACTTTTAATGAAAGTGCCATTCTGGAACACAGAACACAACAGATTATGCCATACTGTATTTCAAACATTTCCCAAAATAGCTGCAGTGATATTTTCCATGTAAATGGATGGATTAATTGCCACTGTTGGTCTTATAAAGTTATTTACAGTAAGGTTACACTTGAACAGAGCAGTACAAGGCTAGAACTTCTATAAAAAGATAATATTCTGAGTACAAGCCTGAGTTTCCAACACTATATACGCTTACTTTTTCTAATGCTATTTGCCTTAGGTGTCTGGAGACAGTATCTGACGTCCCCTAGGAAGGGACATCTTTGCTGGCTGATGACAGCAGTCAGAAGGTGCAGGCATAGCCATAGCTCAGACTGCCAGGCCAGGCAGAACCTCAGGGCATGGCTATACAACGTTTAAGCAGGCCCTTGAATACGTCTTAAAGAATGCCCCAAATTTTCCTTATCGAGTATCGGCTGGGCATACCAGAGCCTTGCCTGGAGAAAGGAGTGTGAACATGTAACATGTGCGAACTCAAGACCTGTGTAATCCTGTGCGCCCAGGTAAAAGACAGCCACAGAAATCCCTTTGTCCAAGTGAGGATTCAAAGCTCAGCACCTCTTCTAGGAAAGAACCTGCCTAAGAATGACAATTAAATGGGAGTCAGAACTTGACTACTGTGTTTCATATTGCAGGAAACACGCAATACCTGGTTCCATTTTCTAGCATATGGCTCGTCAGTTCAAAAATATTGTTTGTCCAGAATGCCATGTCATCCACTCCTCCGAGGAAATACTCATGGAACTTCTCCACCAGAAATGGAGATTTACTAGCATATGCTGGAAAAAGCTGAGACAAGCAACATACTTAGTAAGATGGACTACATTGTCTTCATGATATATGTTCATTTTTATAAAGAAAACAGAAAACCAACCTTGGCCACAGCAAGCCTTTCTCCATGCCTGAAAAAAAAATATCTTCAGAAATAAATTTGCTTCATTAAATAATATTTAATTATTCAAGGAGTTCTTTTCAAGGTTTACATATGGTAAATACTATGCAAGTCATTACATTTCCTTGTTGGTTGTTAATATATTTTTGAAACCGTAATGTGAGAAGTAATGATATTAACTTTATTGATGCCCTTATTTTGGAGGGATTCACAGTGTTTATAAATGCTGTGTAACTACTGGTAATTAACTGAAATAAAGGATACAGCTAGGCTGTTTAAGATATTCAAAGCAGACACTGCCGGATATCAAAAGTCTCTTTAATTATTCTTGGACTTGAAAGGATCTACATGAAGTGTAGGTAAGAGATCTATTTAGGTATGTACACTACTCCATCGGTACATGAAAATTGTATTGCTAACATGGCACAACTCAATGGTACTTGAAGACACAGCTGTTCTCAAATAAATACGCATAAATACCTTAAATGTATAAATGTGTTAAATAGCTAAGATGCTGAATCTGTGACATAATAATGAATTTAACAGTCATTAAGCAGTCCAGATTTGTATTCTAGCCATTAAAAAAATTCAGGTGTTTTATGATTTTGGGGTCTAGTAGGAAGTCTATTTTGCTGGCCTCAATGCATAAGGCATTTCAAATAGGATTATCATAATTTTCCTACATACGTTTCACTTATGAAAACCCAGACAAAGCTACTCAGCTTACAGTTCAAGAAACAGCAGGTAAGTACAGTCAGTAATTGTGCTTTCAGTTATGATCTCTCTTCCATAAAATTCCTTATAGATAGCTGCTAGGTCTTTGACAGGTACATACCTAAAAACAAGACAAAGGTATTATAATAAGAGATTTTGCACTTCACCTGATAAAAGATTATAGTTTCTGTAATAACAATAGCCTGCTTTAAAATATTCTAAAATTCAAAAGACTACAGAAGGTCATGAAGATTTACAAATGCCAGAAAGACCAGGATTGCAGGTACAGTTACTTTCTGCACAACACTCTCCTCTTGTTTAGGTTCAATGTCAGAAACCCGTTGAACCATTCCCCTGTGGCTACTGCTGGTGGAGTTTCTTCACCCCCCACACTGGTTCCCTGGCTTGGTGATCACATAAATCTCAAGGATGTCCTCCAACTCTCTGCTGTGCCAAATCTACTTCTAGCCAAACAGACATTTCCCACAGCTGTGCCAAAGTTTTATTAATGAACTGTGTCTTCTACACCTAGATGAACTACATTCTACTTAAACAAAACAACTCAAATGACCTACTTTATCAGCAGAAAAAAGGCATTTCAGTTTTTTATTTCAGTCAAAAACCGTGAGAAAAAAATTGTGTATATCTAAAATGGCTGCTGCTTTTTATGTTTTTAAAACCTGTCTGAATTCCACAGAATCTATGACCATAAACATCCTCAACTTCCAAAACTTTAAATGGGAATCTAAGTGAGATTTATTTAACTGAGTTATTTAACTAATTGCTAGGAAATTGCAGCAAATATTTTTCACTGGTTATTTTATATATAATTACTTATAATTCCCTTCAGATATAAATAATTTAATCTTTCTTGCAGTGTTCCTATACGTAAAATTCTTTTTTCTTCTGTCTCTCCAGTTTTTCATGTCAGGGAATAGTAAATATGCGTATAAGGAATACCAAACTCAGAAAAATTCCAATAGCCACATGGGTTTCTTTTGAAAGGAAGATAGAGGATAGCATTTTGTTAAAACACAGTGCGTATGCAGAGTAAGTAGAAATAATTATTAAAGAAGGGAACCTCATTATCTTACCAATTCGATGCCAGATAACTGAAGTCCAGCTCAAACTGACTCAGTACGTCTCCTCCTGCAGACGGAAGAATGAAAAAAACCCACAAAGCCCAACAAACCAAACTCGTTAAGTATTTATCATGGATAACAGGGCAGATGACGCTATGTATCCCTACATTATCTATGTTTACATGGTAGATCCTCCAGCTATATATTCAGAATACATAAATGGTTCACCTGAAAGCACGCTGCATATTTTATACTTCCAGATAAAAAGAATAATGTAAAATTTAAAAACACAGTAGTGACTCCATTTAAACTTTAGTATCCTTCAGCCTGTGTTTTGGTTTTAATACAAGCATGCATATGCCCTGTCACATCTCCTGAAACATGGAGCATGAGGACAGGTATAGCGGGGCTTTGCAAGCTATGGGGGAGAGTGAGAATACAGCGTCCATATGACTCATTCTTGGCTCCTGCATTCCGCAAGGTAAGAGCCAGAACCACCCACTGTGGTTTTGAAGGGGACTAGTTATTCCAAGAGAAGGATCTACAATCAGCAAACAGAAGCATTACCAAAATCGCCAACATTGTGAGCTTCTGAGTATGAACCATGAAAATCAATCTGGAGAAAGAGAAAAACAAGAGAACTGTCCGTTTATTTTACTCATCCTTCCATACAAACATAGGAGCAGAAACAAACTGTCCAAGCAGCACCGAAGTTTACAGGTCCCAAACCTGACCAGCTTTGTTCTTACGGAGTTTGTGACATTACATCTCTCTGAAAATCTTCCTGAAACAGGGCTCCAGCTTTTCTCTTCCCTCCCCATCAGAGTCCAAAGCTAAGCTATCAATTCCAACAAATCCAGTTATATCAATAAATAAAATAATACAGGCTTACTTCTCCCATGGCCTTTAGAAATCCTTGGTCGATACCCAGGCTATGCCAGCTAACATCTGCCACCATATGTGAAGCAATTCCAAATAGGAAAGCCACCAGCTTCTCTGTAGCCTATACAACAACAAGCCACTTGTAGTAACATCATAATTTTACTCCTGTCTTTAAGAAGAAATAAGCATTTTATGTAAGTGCATTATACAAGGATATATACAAGGTTAGAAACCCTTACAATCCAAGAACTTAGCGTGACAAAGTGTTGGCCACTTATTCCTTGACGCTGAAGTCACTTTTTGTGACTTGAGAAGCTTTAAGCACTTCATACAGTCCAAGGCCAAAGAATTACATGGTTGACATCAGGACAACTTGTGTACTTCCAAGTTACACATGTACTAAGGTCTTTTTCTGGACTGGGGACAAACACTTCCACTTCCAGCGAGTGAAACCCCCTCTGCCACCATGGGTGTTGCGCACGCACACAGAGGAGAGAAAGAGGTTTCTGTGCAAGTGCTGTTCACTGTAAAAGTACCTGATTAAAGCCCAGGTGTGAAATTACTCATCTCATTCTGACAAACAGAAAAGCTATTTGGAATAAATTTATCAG
The DNA here is from genome assembly GCA_013398915.1 of Dromas ardeola. Taxonomy (NCBI): domain Eukaryota; kingdom Metazoa; phylum Chordata; class Aves; order Charadriiformes; family Dromadidae; genus Dromas; species Dromas ardeola. The sequence goes on along the minus strand of VYZM01001003.1, from coordinate 114,280 downwards.
CAACAAAAATTTCATTCCACCAGAAAACACTTCTTTGCACTGAATCATTGTAAGTTCCAGAGGTCTTTTAAAAACCTGTAACTGAATCATAGTTTTTGATGAATTTGTACTTCCCGAGGGCTAATAGTTCACCAGATCAGTATTACCCACAGCCAGTCAAAAGGCAGGCAGACTTGTCCAGGCTTTAAAGACTGTATGCTCTCAAATGCTGCTCCACCTGTATGATTCTCCCAAGCAGGGAGAGAACGGCAAATTCTCCAGTAAGGAAAAGAAAACAATATTATTCTTAAAATCATTCTCACTTTTGACAATTTGTAGCTCATATACCACAAAAAAGAGCAAATCAGGACTAAGTCCAAGATTTCACAAGTGAGCATTCTAAAATACGCCTGGTTTTCAAGTGGCAAACACTCAATCAGATCTGACAATAATGCAAGATCACCAATTACATTTGAAAGTCTGGACCTATGAAATGTATCATAAGCACGAGACCACACTGGAGATAACTGATAGACTTTATGCGGAAACCGTAACTTTTTTGTTTGGTAAAGATGTAAACAGAATTTCAAATTTTCCTGTATCAGCAGAGTCTTTAATTTAAAAACGTTTATTTTTTCTTCCCAAAGGATGAAATTGCAACGACAAATGAAGGTGAAGAAAACAGGAGAACATGAAGTCAAAAGTTAATGAAATTCTCTTACCTCTTCCCAAGGCTGAGGATAATTCCTTGTGATGTAGTGAATACTTGCACTGAGAAATGGTGACCAGTGAGTGTCCTCAGACACATCATGGAATTTTCCTATTGCAATAAAATCATATCAGTACTTGATTTATTCTTTGGGGAAGAAAAAAAAAAAGAAAAGAAGAAAAAGAAAAGGTTTCCTCCATGAAAAAAAACATAGACTTTTGTTCAATTTCGTATCGTACAGACAATACATTTTGGAATCCACTTATATGAGGAGCCAAATGAGACTTATTTTTATATGATTTATACCGTCAAAAGAGAAACTAGATTTACCTTTTACGATTTTGGTTTGAAGCATCTGAAAATTTTGTGCCTGCTCCCTTTCTCTGTGCCTGTGAGTAGGTACAGTACAATGAAAAACTGACTCCCGAGTGGAGAGGATAAAGAGAGCTGACAGAGAAGCTGTTGACTAAATGAATGCATCAAATTGCATGGCAGAAAAGCTGATGGGCATGGCAGCCAACCCAAAATATCATGCTTTGAGACAGGTATCAGTTTCCACAGGGCGGAGGAGGGCTATGTCATCATCATCATTATTTTCAACAGAATGGCAAACTTGCCAAGATACAGTCAGTGTAGGAGAAGAAGGGCAGAGGAAAGCAGGAAAAATCAGGTTTTCCTTTGACGCATCAATTATTACTCTCACTTGGATTTATGCAGAAGAGATTATGTAGGATCTAACAGTGACCTTGCCTAAAAATTTCTGTGTGCCTACATAAAGCCAAGGGCAAAGTGATGCTTACGTGACAAGACCAAGCAGCACAATATTAAATCCTCTACACGGGAAAAAGTAGGCAGGAGATAGATTGTTTGGACCATCAATGCACTTGGAGGAAGAAGCATGCCCAGCAGGTCAAGGAGGTGATTCTGCCCCTCTACTCCACTCCGGTGAGACCCCACCTGGCCTACTGCATCCAGCTCTGGAGTCGTCACCACAGGAAGGACATGGACCTGTTGGAACGGGTCCAGCGGAGGGCCACGAAGATGATCAGAGGGCTGGAGCAACTCTGCTATGAGGACAGGCTGAGGGAGTTGGGGTTGTTCAGCCTGGAGAAGAGAAGGCTCCAGGGAGACCTTATAGCAGCCTTCCAGTACCTAAAGGAGGCCTACAGGAAGGACGGGGAGGGACTCCTTATCAGGGAGTGGAGCGATAGGACAAGGTAACAGTTTCAAACTGAAGGAGGGCAGATTTAGATTGGACATTAGGAAGAAATTCTTTACTGTGAGGGTGGTGAGGCACTGGAACAGGTTGCCCAGGGAGGTTGTGGATGTCCCATCCCTGGAAGTGTTCAAGGCCAGGCTGGATGGGGCTTTGAGCAACCTGGTCTAGTGGGAGGGGTCCCTGCCCAGGGCAGAGGGGGTTGGAACTACAGGATCTTTAAGGTCCCTTCCAACCCGAACCATTCTATGAGTCTATGATTCACACAGAACTGTGAAACTGCAGAGGATGAAGGTATATTAAATGCTGAAACCAAAAGAGCAGACCTCGTGGGTGACTCAGTCACCTCCTGGCCTTTTGACATTTTACAGTGCAGATGAACTAGATAACAGAAGGACCAAAATTACATGTTCACAGAGTGGACCTCTACATCTAAGTTTGTCTCCCGCCTGGAAAGGATGTCTTTGTTCTTGATCTAGAGGTACACCACTAAAACAGCTCAGATCTGCAGAGGTACCTGCTTCTTCCACATTGACTAAGAAGACTGTTGACAAGTGGCCCAAGTATAAAACAAGGCAAGATGGACCCCAACTTTAGTGAAGGAAAGTTACTTTCTAAAAACATTTTCAATTGTATTATTTTCTGATGAAGTTCTACAAAAAGGCTCAAAATGCTAACAAAAATGTCCAGATGTTTTTGCAGGAAGGCATTTTTGGCCATACCACATTTCTTACAACATTACTATTTTCAACCCTACTAAATTTTATAGGATTTTCACATAAAAAAAAAGTTGTTACAATATTAGACTTATATAGCTTTTATTACCACTTTTGCAGATTGAAGGATAAAAAGCATCTGGATAAATGCTCCCAGCCTGAAATGCATCTTGGTGGTTTAGTAATAACTGGAAAAGAATGGGGAAAAAGGAATCAGAATGCTATTGCACGACACAAAACCATGGTTTACTGACAATATCGAGGATAAAATTTAAATATCCAGCAAGATACAAATATTATCTTGGTAAAATACATTATTTTAGTGTTGTCATCATCCCCCTGCCCACCTTGCCCAAACCCTTGTGAGCAAAACTAAACTACTCAGTATATACCATAATTTGAAAGGCCATTTAGGAAAGTATTCATATGACATAATTTAGGTCCTGGTGATGTCACCTTCTGAAGGTGCCTTCCTCCTCTTGCACTAAACACAAAGCCTGGGCTGCTAAATTCCATCCTCTGAATCACAGCATAGCTGTCTACAGCAGACAACGTGAATACTTCCCTTGAGTGATCTTCTACTTTGATAACAGGTCAAGTTATATAAAATGGTCTTCTTTACATTGTCCCTAAAGGATATTAAAATGTTTTAAACACAAAACACGTATGTGTTTGCTTTCTGTGTTTATGAAACCTGTCCACATGCCCACAGTGCTCTGCTGCTCTGCTCTCTCTTTTGTATGAAAGAAAAAGCTATTCGTACCAATCAGAAATTGGTTACATTATATATGTGGTGGACTAAAATCAAAACCTTGCTGTCATTTTGCTGTCTTTATGTTTATTAAACCTCCTTTCCAAAAGTCGTCTCCTGATTCTCCTAATATAAAATACTCACACAGGATATGACTTAAGAAGATGGGAAAACATGCAGGAAGCCACACACAGTATAGTATACAATATTATAACTGCTACTTATTTGTAACAGTATCCAGGAGGAGTCAAATGATTTTCAACAAAAAAGGTAAAATACAGTCTAGGCGCAATATTTACACACATATTACTGAGAATAAATAATAAAGAACAGAAAGGCAAGCAGACAGACAGAAAAACAGTCAGAAGAAAGGTGTACATAATTAAGCGATAATATGCTTCCTACCTGTCTATAATTAACATTCCCTTCACGCTTAATGAAAAATTCCAGAGCTCTATGTGCTGAAAAACAACATATTGAAGTATTGATTTATAGGTACTGTGGCCAGGTCCGTGTTTTGTTAGAAGCATTATCAGAAGCAGAATACACCACATTATCATATCTAAGCCGAGCGGCACAGGTGCACGAAACATCATTTCTCAAAAAATTCTGTACCTGTGAGAGGGTGTGTTTTTCTCACCTAGGGAGCTAATAAAGAAATGCTGTTTCTGTGACGTATCTGGGCACTGAGGTCTCATCAGTCTCTCTTTAAGCCCCAGCTCCCAGGCTTGACCAACAAGGCTGAAATTGCTCTGAAAACGAACTCCCCAAGTCCAGCACTGAGCTACAGCAGTGAACTGACACGATCACACCCGGTACGTATAGAGTACGGATCATAAAGTTCTAGCTGTAAAGGACCCACCTGAATCGTATTTTAAGTTTCACTGCACTGTTGCCCTTAACACTGAAAAAGGCACCTCAGGAATCAATGGGGATGTTTAACAGTTTGATTAATTTTTAACATGTATGAAAACCAACAAAAATCTAAACTCAGCAAGGTAAATAATACTATTTATTCACTGAATAGGCAGATGTTCTTATTGCCAAAATATTTCTTGAGCAAGCATAACAAGACAATGAAACCAACTGACATCACTTTTCTTTAATGAAGTTTCCTTCTAATTAATGTTAGATGCCAGGAATAATCTATTAACACTATTCTAAAAATACCTAACATTGCCTCTAATAGTATTCAGTTGAAATTGTATGCGTGCGTTAATGTCTTGCCTTCCCACACAAAGTTTTACTCCCCACTTGAAGCTATTTACAAACTAAGACTGATCAAGATACCCAGAATATGCTGAATTTAGTTTGATCCTTACCAAATAAATCCCATCACACGCTCCCCCCTCATTCCGGAGTAAGATCTAAACAAAACTTGTGTGGGTTTGAACGATTTTTCAGTTTGAATTTTACCCACTGATCTAAACTATCCTATACAAAAATGTTAAGATACCTTAAGGATCAATCTTGCACCAAAACAGGAATAATTTAAAAATAATAATTAAAAAAAAGAAGTCTATTATTTTGAGGCTCAGGCATTTCAACACACATCTCCCCTTGCAGTGTGGGAGTCTCAGTTTGGCAGTTTGCTTTTTCTGTCTCCCCCCCCTGCTTCTCTCATTACTCATGTGGGGCCAGGTCCTACAAGTTCACCTTCACAACAAATTTCGTGATGGATCCCCGCGGTTCCACAGGGCCCCGTGCGTCTGACAGGAGCCCCCAGAGGGAAAAAGCCGCCCTACTCAGACCCACCTCCAGCAACGAGGCCGTGGCAAGTAGGACACGGCACAGCTCGGCAAAGCACACTGAACATGAGCAACATTTTGAACAGGCAGAGCTTTTCACCGTTTTAAAAGTACTTTCAGAAGTCTGTCCAGGATAGACTTTGGTGCTGGTTTTGAGTCGGAGGAGTTCCATTCTACAGTTTGCTGGTTTTTTTTTTCCTGGAATACTCAGTGTTGGGATTTGGCAATAACTTTCAGTATCTTATCATCATGGACTTTTATTTGCACATTAATAAAGGCACTGATTTTAGCAGCATCAGAGCTGATCCAGTTTAATTTTCAGACAAACGGACAAAATTTGTTGGAAACTATGATGCAGTCGTTCAGCGTACACACTGCTCCTCAGACAACCAAGATCTTTAAATTATCTAAATGCAGGTTTTCTGCAATATGCTTCCTTGATTAGGAAAAAATCTGCTTTGGGACAGATCCGTAAGCTCTTATTTGTCATTGTGGATTTCTTGCAAATACACTGTGTTCTGCCAAAATCGGTTATTTCACATTTTCAGAAGCTCATACTCAGTAATTAGAGCCCTGAGCTTGCAAAGATGTATGCACTTGCCTAACCTCAGGCAGAGTGACTTCTCCTACCGATTACTACAGGTTTCTTGACATATCATTAGGAAAAGCAAACAGTTGCAGGATGCTGCCAAGGGTACAACACTCAGTAAGGGAACATACTCCCAGTCTCAAATGAACGCCATGAATAATCCCAGCCTTTAACTTGTTCAGAGTTGCATGTATTCAGTATTTAAAGTCTGAGATTACCTGAATAGAGACAACATCATACGTTTCACTGAGCAACAAATTTAGGATCAGAAACAGAACAACAAATAATTAACACCGTCAATTTATTATGAGTAAACGTTTCAGAGTAACCTCATGCTACTCATGAGTGTTCTTGCAAGAACTACAGCAGAAACTAGATTTTAAAAATAACACATGCAAACAAGAAATTAAAACCAGAAATATTTCCCCACTTTGCTGTTCACTCCATTCTCTCCTTCATTCTCTACAAATCTAGCCTGTCCAAGCTACAGATAGCAACCTACCAGGAAGAGACACAGAACAAAATTTTCATTATGTTAGTCATAGAAACCAACACATGACAGCATTTTTTCTATTTTATACACATATGGCAACAGTAATACACAATGATTTGAAAACAGAGCTACCACAAATGATCTGTGTTATTCTCTAGTTTAAATATAACAATCCTACAAATTGCGTAAAGTATTCCTCTCCTTTCTCCAAACCAAACCCAGTCTGCGTAAGACTCAGACACAAACATTCCAGTTACATAATGCCTGTTTTAGAAGACGGAAAAATACGCAACAAAATTGATTCAAGCATTTTGCTTATAAAACCAGCAAAGTTTCAAACTCCAAAACCAAACTACTCATCCATCTTATGTGTTATTCACCTTTTTTTAAATGATATAGAATGCCAATTGCTTTAACATTATTTCCTCCCTTTGCTTTCCAGCCGAACCTGAACTTAACTTCTCTTACTAAGCAACTCAAAAGCCATGAAAATTCATTCTGAACATGACTTACCTATTTCAACATGTGTTGAAATTCCACATGGGATACATCGTTGACAGAAATGGTATAGTATAACCAGCAAAACAGACCAAATCTTCAACCCAGCCATGATGCCGGCTGGAACTCTGATTTTCAGAAGCCTGGAGCAGTAGCACTGTGACCTTTGAAATGTAGGTTACGGAGCACGCCTCTTCTTTCAGACATATTGCTGACACAGCAAGTAAACGAGTGCCCTATTTGAAAGGCTATTTTACACCAACGCCTTTCTTCACCTCAAACAACGTAATTTGTAAAAAAAAAGAAATAACCTGTAGGTGCTCTCCCCTCTTGAATTCTGTAGTACCTCTGGGGTTTGGGCAATGTAACTGCCATCACCGCACAGCAGCAGTCAAGTTTCCGTAAACACAAAAAAGCAGGGCAGAGAACAGCATCCTCCCACAGCTCGTCCAGCTCATGGTGCAGTTGTCTTCTAACAGCTACATCAGATTTCACAAAAATTAAAGTCAATTGCCAAAGCAGCCTTAGTAGAAACCCAGAAGCTCCTAAGTTGCATGCAACACAAACTCTTAAGTTTTGGTGAGCTGATAAGGTATTGCACACGTACGTTTGGGTCTTATGATCCAGCCTGAAGGCCCAATGGATATGCAGGGGAAAATGACGAGAGAGTACACCTGCCACACATATTGCTAAGAACGTCTGTCTGAACACGCTGCCGCTACCAGCCATCCTCCATCCAACCCTGGCCCGGCCGCCATGCCAGCCTGCTGCCCAGCCTGCGGGCATGGCTGGCACATGTGGCACAGCCACGCCGGTCCCCGGCGAGACGGTGTCACCGGGCAGGGGCTTCACATGGTCCTCCTGCCAGAGACCGACCGCGGCCGCCACGGGATCTGGTGGCCAACGGCGAGGGCCCACTGGCCCAGCGCGACCACAGGCTCCCTCGGGCCGGTGCTCCTGGAGGCAAGTCCCCCCTCTCCCTCCGGTGAAGGGATCTCGACGGGGCTGGGGAAAGGGGGCTCCGGGAAGCAGACGCCTTCCCGTACCCCGTACCCCATACCCCACCACTGCCCGATCGCCCGCCTCCCTGCTCCGGCGAGAAGCCGCTCCTGGGCCGGCCCCTCCGCAGCTCCTCCTCCGGGGCGGCGCGGGCGGACTCGGCCCAGGCCCC
>VYZM01001003.1:93079-105839 GCA_013398915.1 Dromas ardeola | reverse complement strand
CAGGAGAGGAGCCTGCGGCTGCGGCGGTGGTACGAGCTGATGCTGGAGAACAAGGAGGAGCTGGCGCGGATCATAACGGCCGAGAACGTGAGTTCAGCCCGCAGCCGGCCTCGAAATAAAACACTGGCAGCCGGCAAAACACCCTGCCTGCCCTTCACTGTTAGCCACCGCTTTTTTAAGTTATTACTTAAAAGTTGAGCCTAGCGGACGCGTTGTGCATTTGCATCGCTCCGTTAGGTCAGCGAGTAACGTTTCAAGCATTTCTCTTTCCGACATACGTACAATGCGTTACTTCGATGGCAATAGTACCTGACAGTCCAGCAGAAATCAGACCCACATTGTGCTGTGTGGTGTGCAAAACCATACATCAACTTAAACCGTGGTCTTTGGGACAGAAATGTTCGTGTTTCGTCTGTTTCATTGATGCGGAAAAAAGTGCAGTACTATTAAAGCAAGCCTCCGAGTTGGATTCGGTCAGTGTGCTTTGGTTCGCATCACAGAGCAGTCCGTGGAGCTCACAGACTGGCGGTCTTTTGGATAAAACCGTGCTGGAAGGTACTTCAGCAGCGCCTCTGTGGTGTCCCAGCTGCTAATGGCCATTCAGGCCACAGGATCAGACCGGCAGGTAGTCCGAAGTCATACTCCCCAAAACAAATGTCCCTGGCATAAACTTGCAGCTGTTCTGCCGTGATTTGCATCTTCTTCAGAATGGTGGTAGCAGCTAACTGCAGAGTTTGTAAATAAAGATACGGTACATTTGCTATTCCAGCTCCTCGTCTTGGGCAGGAATGAATCCAGGCCACAACATACAAAATGTTGACTATACAATGATGGTATGGTGAAGCCACACAACTATTGTGGCTGGAATCACACAATCCTTTTTGGAGATCGTGGTGTACGTGATAGGGGATTATAAAGTACTCTGAAAAGAACGAAAACTCCAAAATGACTTAAATTTGTTTTTATTGCTTCAGCCTGCCTCTTACAGTGTATCTTCAATCTGATTTAATCAAAGGGGAAGCCTCTGAAAGAAGCACAGGGTGAAATCCTGTATTCTGCCTCGTTTCTGGAGTGGTTTGCGGAGGAAGCTCGCCGTGTTTATGGTGATGTTATTCCAGCATCTGCAAAAGACAGAAGAATCCTGGCGCTGAAGCAGCCAGTAGGAGTGGCAGCCGTTATAACCCCAGTAAGCACAGCTGAATTTTTCAAGTCATGTGGAGGTTTTCAGCTCGGCCCGCAGCATGGGGCTATGGCCTTAATGGCTCCTCCAAGCCCTGGCAAGCACCCCTGTAAAGTTTCATTTCTACCTTGCACTCTCTTCTTCCTGGACTGGCAGTGCTGCTTTGTAATGCTCACTTAGGACAAAGCACACCATGCAGGTCCGTTTAGGTTATTGCATAATTACAGAAAATGTCAGCTATTTCTGCAAAAAGAGGAGGCAAAATTTTCCCAAGTTTGACTGTACTTTTTTCTCTCATCCTAGTGGAATTTCCCCAGCGCGATGATTACCCGGAAGGTTGGTGCAGCTCTGGCAGCTGGCTGTACGGTGGTAGTGAAACCCGCAGAAGACACACCTTTATCAGCATTAGCTCTTGGGGAGGTGAGCTTTTTTTCTAAGCTTTGCCTTAGCAATGGACTGAAGCTGTAAATAGGGAGGGAGGTGGGCTTTGACGGTAACTCTGGCCAGTTTCATACATGAAGAGCGAGCAAACTGGCTGACATGATCCAGAATTTTTAGTCCACTAAGAATCTTGGAAAGTTGCCTCCAGTATGGTCTAGAGCCTCAAGGAGGACCCGGCCATTTAGCTACACAAAACATCGCTATATATTTCCTTTGGTTACTTTGAATGACAGCCAGCTTAAACCAGAGCGAAGCTGCTCTCTTGACATGGTGGCATCTGTTACTAGTTGTGCTGTGCACTTTCGACTTCCATTGGCTTACAGACTGGTTTCTTCAAAACAATAAAGAAACATTAAGTGACTATTCCTCATACAGAATGCACTGATCATGCAAATTCTGTGTTTCTTCTGTTGCAGCTTGCAAACCAGGCTGGAATTCCAGCGGGAGTGTATAATGTTGTTCCTTGTTCCAGACAACAGACACCAGCTGTAGGGGAAGTTCTGTGCACTGATCCATTGGTAGCCAAAATATCTTTTACTGGCTCTACAGCAACAGGAAAGGTATATAAGTGCACAGAATATCCTTGAATATTAGTACTGTGGTTATACTGGAAAGGTAGGGGGAAAGTGTGTGCCTTTATACAGAGCGGCCGCCTTTTCTGGCTACTGTACACAAATTGTCCAAATAATGGTGTACTTCTTGAGATACTGCCTATTTATTTTAGTGTCAGTACTTCACAGAAGGATGCCTATGTGGAACTTCTGGATAACTGCCCTTTATTAAATTATAATATGAACAGTTCTGTACAGGATGCTCTTGTTTCATATCACAGGGTGACAACATACTAATAAGAACATTGAAATTGAGTTTCAAAGGTGCTATTCAGGAATGGTTCTCTGCAGTTGAAAGGAAGTATTAGAGAAGTGAGGCCCTTGAATCTCTCCTGTCAGCCTTCGTTAATAAGCAATCTTGTCACCATCTTGAATGAAAGTAATAAAACTGCAGAGTGTGGCTAGAACACGATAGAATTATATGGGATGGCTGGATGCAGAATGAAGAAAAAGTCTGATATCAAGGCAAATCTTAATCCCAAATTCTGTCAGATCTTGGAAGAAATTTGTAAGAGTAGTCAAGATTTTTATTACCAAAAAAGAAAAGAACAAGCAAATGAGAGTGACAATATTAGTGTATAAAAGCCTGACCCAAACTGAAGTTGATGAAAATCCTTCTCATCATTATTTCTTGGCCAGAATTTCATCTCTGAAGATTTTAATGAAGGAAATTAGTCCTTGTTTTTTTGTCATAGGAGAAAACAGATTGTTAGCATTATAGAGAAGATGCAGATTAATTCCCTGCCAGAGTTAGTTTTTTACTGCCTTCCGTCTGTGGTTCCACAGGTCACATCTGGTAGAGGTACAGATTTCTGTGTCTCCCCTGTTGCTTACAGATATTGCTGAAACACGCAGCTGGCACTGTGAAGCGAGTTTCCATGGAGCTTGGAGGACATGCTCCTTTTATAGTGTTTGACAGCGCCAGTGTGGACCGTGCTGTTGCAGGAGCCCTTGCTTCTAAGTATAGAAACTCAGGGCAGGTAAGAGTAGCCTTTTTGTCTTTGTTTCTGGAAAGTGAAGAGCTGTACACGCAGCTTAAGCTGTAAATAAGCTTTTTTATGAAAAAGCAAAGCATAAAACACTTCATTGTGAAGAGAAGGATGCTGGAGTCACGCATGGCTCTGGGCACTCAAGCCAGTTATTAGGAAGTCTGAGTAACAACACTGTAACATCCCATGTACTTTCACAACACACACGGCAGTCAATAATGTCACTGAGAAGGAAGATGTTCACTAGGACCACTCGCAAGAGCTTGAGAAGTGATAAGGCATTTTATCATATGCTTTGTTAGCATTAAATTCTTTGGAGAGCTAGAGCTGTGAAAAGACACCATCCTGCCTCAGTTCTCAGGGTTATATTTTACAACATGTGCCTCGCCATTTCTTAAAATAACGGCTTCAATTCTCATGATAAATGTTTCTATCTGTAATATTGTGTGTTCAAGTCTTTTTTGTGTGTGTGTGCTCTGAAAGCACCCAGCAGGACTTAAGGGGATTGAAATCTGTTAAGACACTCATGGCTCGATTTTTACACAACAAATAGCTTAGAAGAAGTGTCAGGCAGGATTCAAGTGTACATTGGTTCAAATGTATTTTACTTAAGAGTTAAAAAATTTTTAAGAGCATCCCTTTCCAGAACAGTCAGCTGAACAGGGCTGTGTGGAGACTGTTCCAGCCTCTGCACGTGAACATGAAGTTGACGAACTCCAAGTTTGGAGAACCAGCAAATTTTTGGTGGGATTGGGAGGTCATTTGGTTGGGAAAATGTTACTTGAATAACACAAGAAGAAAACGTAAGACTAGTCTTGGGAAGAAAGAAAGGAAGAAAAATAGAATGGAATGTGGACAAGGACCACTGGGTGATATGACACAGGCCGGAGAAGATCTAACATAAAAGGCATCTCTGCTGCTGCGTAGGAGGATAAAGCAGTTGTTACTTTTGAGCGACTGTAGCGATCAAAATAGGATGCAGTCAGAGCAAGGGGGTAGCACAAATAAGTAGGCCACCGAAAGCACTTAAATTCCAGGAAAAAAGCGAACTCAGTTAATGAAAGAGAAGAAAACAACCCACACCACCGAGTGTGATTTGAGGTTCTGCTGCTCAGTCCAGCGTTCTGCAGTCTAATTAGAAGGTATTTGTTGCAGCTTCTGGACCTTGGTTAATCTGTATATCAGAGTCTACAGAACTCACAAAGCCTTTTCCCAGCGTAAGCAACATAAATTTAGCAGTGTAGCATATTTCACACTCATACCAACAGCTTGTTGAAGTTGTATTTCTGAAGTGAGAGGGGTGATGAAAGAGATGGCAAAGCTAGGTAACAGCTTAGGATGATGGAGAAGAGGCAGAGGACAGACAGATCACTGTAGTAACTTGATGCTGTGGCATGAAGGCCAGAATGAATGCATGGATAGATTCAATACAGTATAAACTACTGTTTTTCCTTTTTCATGCTTGTTTTCAGACCTGTGTTTGCACAAACCGTTTCCTGGTGCAAAAGGGAATCCATGACGAATTTGTGGAAAAGTTTGCTGAAGCTATAGAGAGAGAACTACACGTCGGAAGTGGATTTGATGCAAAAACTACCCAAGGGCCACTAATTAATGAAAAAGCAGTGGAGAAGGTATAAATAAAAGATTTCATTTTTGACATCTTAATTTCCTTTTTATGACCCATAAAGTAACTTTAGATTTATATTTCACTTTTTTCACACTTGTTTTGTTAGAGTGTATGTGCAGTGTGGCTGGAAGTGTGTTCTGTCCTTCAACTCCATATAGACTAGCAGATGTGGCTAGTTAATGTATCCCTTCCATTAAGGAAAAAAGATTCCTCCTTTAGGAGAAACTGATTCCTCCTGATTACTTCCTAGCTGTTCTCATGAACATTCACTGAAACTGGATACACTGTGAGAGTTGTGTGGTGATCCTGCAATTCTGAAGTACTAGGAATGACAACTTACTTTGAAGAACAGTGCCTCTGTTTGACAAAAGCTAAGCAGAATAATACATTGAGGTTAAAAATACCAGAGCTCTGGATGCTGTAATCACTTGAAACCTTACATGCCTGATTGGGGTCTTCTGTTTTGGATGACCTGTGAATCCAGGAATTTTTTTTTTTTAATCACAATAAGTCACATTTTCTATAATATTTCACCCTTCCTAAGGTTAAAGATTATTAAGTTACGCGTTTCATACTTTCTAAGATACTATGGTTGTTACATGCAGGCTTCGTTTGAATCCTGTTACGCTTGAATGCTGACAGATTCTTTCTGTTTATAAAGTAATAGAATATGAAAATATTCAGAGTTATTTGGGAGACAAAGACAGTACTTTGATTTCTTTCCCTCATGCCTTCCCTTTGTGCATCACAAAAGTATCGTGTGTTTGTATCATACGCATCTACAAATAAGCAAGTGCTATATATAGTCACTTAACTGCCTTTCTGTAACTTCAAAGGACAGTATTGTAGGTGGCTGTCGTATTACTTTCTTGTCTTTGGATGAATTGTAGATGTAGGGGATGGAAGATGTTCTTGCCAGTACCATCTTGAAAATTGTCCGTTTCTCTTTAAATGACAGTCATGTACTTCTGTTTCCATACTGCTTGTTCACAAATATCAGGTGTACTTCTTAGTCCTGCAAAGACCTTTTCTCATGTTAGATGTAATCTTTTCATTTCAACAGAAAAGCTGAATCTTTACTATATGTGAGACTAGGGCCATACTCATAATTTATCCCTCTGAAATTATGTCAGACTGAGACAAATAAAAAGTCAAGAGAACTTTAAGTAATATTGCAAATGGTCTTCTGCAAAGTATAAACCTGTCTTCAAAATCTTCTATTTAATACTGGAGAGTATTATTTCTTCAGTGGAAAATATACTATTGTTCATTCCTAAATGATGACTTTGAGTCTCTTGTTTTGCATACCTCAGGTAGAGAGACACATTAATGATGCAGTTTCTCAAGGAGCATCTATTGTGACTGGAGGGAAACGACACAGCTTGGGGAAGAATTTCTTTGAGCCAACATTACTTAGTAACGTTTCAACAAAAATGCTTTGCACCCAAGAGGAGACATTTGGCCCTTTAGCACCAGTTATCAAGTAAGATTATTCATTTTCCAGATTAAAAATGGCAATTAAAAAAATGACTGAAAGATTATTTTGAATAAATAAGATTTAAATGAGAGTTTGCTAAAAGATATTTTTGTACCATCACACAAGTCTTGTAATAAGACTGGGGTACACATGTGAAAACTTACTTTAGATATGCAGTTCATTTGTTTCTCTCTTTTGACCCAATTTTAGCATCTCTGCAGCTTTTTGAAAATTATTTTCTTTTAAATTGTATCAGGTAAGCAAGGGTAAAGAGCAGCAAAACCTTCATCAACTTCATGATTTGTGGTACAAAGCAGGAGGCAGGACTTTGTCATGTGATTTGCTAGCCCTAAGTTTTTATGACGGAGGATGACTTAGAGCTCTTTTCTCCTAAAAATCATCCCTCCTCTGTCCAGAACAATTGGATGCGATTGAAGAACATACAGTTATCTCTCATAGTTGAGAGTGCTTGTGTCGTTGGGGAAACTGGTGGTCTAACCCATGTGAAATAAATGTTTTAGCTACCAGTACGTAGGGAGGATAAGGGCAATCTTAACTACTTAAATGCATTTTAAATTAAGAGAAGTGGTAGAAACTTCTCCATTGTTTCAAAGTGAAAGTTAAATTAGATGTTTAAAGGACACTTTTGGAAAAAAACTGCATCTTGATTTTTTTTTTTATCTCTGATCAGGCTGCTTGTAAATCAGCAAGACAATGGATGAACTGCAGGCCTCATTTGTGTTTTTTCTCTTTATATTGACAGATTCGATACTGAAGCAGAAGCTATTGCCATAGCAAATGCAGCTAATGTGGGTTTAGCAGGTATGCCTTTCTCAGATGAACGTATTTCTGTGCTTTTATGAGCTTTAGTGTTATGGGGTGACAATTTTTAATCTCAGTTAAGTCTCTTTTTCACAGTCTTCTGCAATTGTTCTTCCTGATTTTAATCTTCATTTCTGTATCTCTGTGTCTGCATGGCAGGATATTTCTACTCCCAAGATCCAGCTCAGATCTGGAGAGTTGCAGAACAGCTGGAAGTTGGAATGGTTGGTGTTAATGAAGGCATAATCTCCTCAGTGGAGAGTCCTTTTGGTGGGGTAAAACAGTCCGGCTTAGGGCGAGAAGGTTCAAAATATGGCATTGATGAATACTTAGAAATAAAATATGTCTGCTTTGGAGGCTTATAAAAATTTTCAAAAAGCACAATCCCAACAGCTTGGAAAAGAGTGCTGTAGTTTTAATAAGCTTTTTGAACCAGAAATACGTATGAAAGCAACTTCTACCTTCTTTACAACTAAGCAACCCTGTTCTGTATGTGTAGAGATATTTACGGTGTTCTGTGCTGCCATATGTTTTTACATGTTCTTTATTTATACATTCAGTTTTCCAGCAATGTGATCACAGTGCCCATCATTTTTAGTAAGGAGTAGAGAAGACTGGGAGGGCTTGGAGGCTTGTGCATAATGAAAATAAATCGTAAGGCAAGGGAAAAAGAGACCACCATTTTCTACTGTCTTTAACGGTTCAGTGTGGATGTACGAGGCTTTTGGGGACAGCAGTTTCCCTTTAGAATTTTGTGTAAATACCCACAGTCTCTAATGTGGTTATGTCACCTTCTTATAGAAGAAGGCGTGTTTGTTTTTTTTAATTGTGGGAGAATCTGATGCTTAGGAAAGGTGAGGAATTGCTTTTAGCTACAGCTAGGCATCCATGCAGGCAAATGAACAGCGTTTTCAGGGCACGTTAATGCCAGCTGCAGAGCTGACACCTGTGCAGCTTTGGGCTCCTGAGCAAAAAGCTGTAATTTGTGCCTAATAAGCTTGCACACCTGGGATCAAATATGGCCCTTCTTCAACGTTTGTGAGCCCCAGCAATCCTAGGAACAGGACATTCCAGGACAAGGAGTAGCTGGCCTAGTAAGTAGCACGAGGAAGATGGGAAGCTTAGTTGCAGGAAAAACTTGCAGAACTGTAAGGGGACGCTATAAGGGCGGTATGACAGAAGCACAAGTGGTGACATGATGACATAAACTCCCTTCTATGAAAAGAACATGACTCTCCTTGGGTAGAAGTTCAGTCACCGATTTAAATGTTTCTTAGTGTCTGAAGGAACGTTACTCACCACCTCCAAAGAACATGAGCAGATAGATGGTTCTGTTCCTATGGGCTTTGTGCCTTGAACTGGATTTGTGGTTACACAGGTGAATGTCCATTAGGGAGGAAGTTTTAAAAACCTTTGAATTTGGCTAACTTGTGACCTAATAAAGATTTAAATAGAAGTGATTAGAGGTGAGAGTTCTACACATCACCTCACTATTTTGTTGTCTTCAGAAGATGACGTAAATCTTCTTTAATACAAAATAAACATTGCTGTTTAAACATTATTTTAATGGCAGTCAAAAGAAGCACTTCAAAAAATGTGCAATGTTAATCTGGCAAATAAAATCAGCACTGCAGCGGCTACGGGGAACAAAATCTGTTTCCCGTGTTGGTTAACTTTATTTGGTGGGCCTTTGTCCATTAATTATTAAATAAGTAAAAGAAGGGAACAGAGCTCTTCTTCCTATACACTAATGAATGTAGCCTATGAAATGGGATATCTTAAGATATTTTATCCAATCAGGTAAAGAGGTACCAGGTAACACAAGACTTGGGGGGAGGGGGGAAAGCAGCAAGCCAGAACTGAGTTTCGTGGGTTTTTTTTAAAGCGCACATAAGGTAGCATTGACTGCTACGTATTATTTCTCAATATTTTTTATGGTTATATTTGTGTAACATGTGAGACCAGGTGGGTCTGGAGCACAGTATCTGTCAGTAGAGTGTGTGTGTGTGCATCATGCCAACTGAAGGGCAGTTAAAGGACGCTTACTGCCCTTCCAGTAATTTCCAGTGCACCAAAAATGCACATTTAAGATAGTGAGGACTTAATACGGATATCATTTGTGGCATATGTGCTTATTGTCAAGAACAAAAAAAGGATGGCCTATTTCTACACTAGTTACAAGAAACTTTCTTATAGGCAACTTCTAAGCTTACACTATTGAGCACCCTGGCTGCCTGAACTTGGGGAATACAGTGCTGTGGAAGAGGAAGTTGTTTGCCAGCCTTGGCTGCCAATACGTGTTTATTTCTTACTGGAAAAAGTAACTAGGTAGAAGGAGGTCATAACTTGGTGCCTGGGTACCACAACACGGTGATGGGGGCA
Organism: Dromas ardeola; assembly: GCA_013398915.1. NCBI lineage: Eukaryota > Metazoa > Chordata > Aves > Charadriiformes > Dromadidae > Dromas > Dromas ardeola. Next base: position 96,310 of record VYZM01001003.1, on the reverse strand, counting down.
CACTTACAGGTATTGTACACAGGTAGAATATTTGCCACTGAAGTTGCACAGACTTAAAACATGCCTGCCTGTGAACTGCAGTGTGAGGTCAAAATTAAAGTTATCATCTCATTTACTGCTGTATGATAGTGCAGTCTTGAATGTGAGTGTACTTCTTGGGACAGTGCAGTTGGAGGATAAATTCTTTAACCTGCTGCTCTATTCATTGCAAAATTACTGATGTGATGCATTGGTGCATTTAAAATTATGATGTCTTTTCTGAGAAACAGCACTGTTAAAATTAATGAGTAAATGTTTACTTTTTTCCTAGCAAATAATACCTTTTACTATGCCTGATAACAAGCACAAACCATAATTAAAGTAAAATTTAAAAAATACCTTTGTCTACATTGGATTGTGGTTGGATTCCAGCATAGTAGTCTTGTGTCAGTAAGGTCTACATCAGCTAAGCACAGAATAATCTTAAAGTTGTCTTCATAGCAGAAGCTGTGATTCTTCAACAAAAGATATACTTGAATTCTCACACCTCAGTTATGTTGATTACACTTGTGATAGTTCAGCAATTTCTGGATATTAAAACTGTGATGGAAAATGTTTTCAGTTAATAAATAACTTCTGTGAAAGCACTGGATTGTGTGGTTTATTACCTTATTTAATGTTGAACTGACAAACTGACAGAAGCCCCATTAAGTTGAGTCTCTCAGAGTTGCACAGAATTTTTTGTTCTGCCAGCTTTAGCACTGGGAAGAGAGACACTTCTTTGCATCCACATGTTCATGAGGTGTAAGATTTTGGTTACTCCAATTACAGTCCCTTGAATCTAAATCAAATAGATGAGACTACTTTAACATACTAATATGCCATCAGTCATTTTGTATGCAAGTCTTTTATGCTGAATCAAACATTTTACAAGACACAGGCATTGTGGATCAGACTGCCTTTCCCTGCTTTCAGGATATGATTACTTGCATAATTTCTTACTTCACTTAGTAAAATTTAAAATAGATTTTTTGGAAGCTTTTTTATTTCCATTTAGTTAATACAGTTTTGAAACCTCAGAAACTGTCTTCTAATTTCCAACCTGACTTAGTCATGGCAAATTTCTATTTTATTTTCTTATCTTACCCTTTAAACTGCTGTTGCTTGACTCCCACTGCCTGTCTGTCTTAAGAAACTACGTTTACCTGTTCTACTAGATATTAACATTTTTAGCTTAAATAGGAAGAAATTATCTCAGCTACAGTGGAAACTTTTTGTTTTGGGGCAAGTCACTCTAGGTAATGCTTGTCCATTGCTATGCTAAGCTGGCAGTTACCTTGGGTGCTCAGAGTAAGTAGGCTCTTGATGTTGGTAACACTGATCCAACAGAAGTGAAGATGGACAATCAGTCTTACTGATGAGTAGGTCAAGCCTGACCAATATCTAGTATTTATATTTGTTTACAGTACCTGGCAGATTGCACTTTGTTATCTCTTGTCACCAAGATCAAGGAAATGTTTAAAGCAGCCTTCCCATCTCCCAGACGCTGGTATTTTTAGACACATTCCATGTTTTTATCATTAATTGTGCTTTCACGATTAAGTCCCAGAACATAAGCAGCAGTTTAAAAGGTTTGCACAGGGTAAAATAGTTTTCACTGTTCTAAATCAATCAGGCACATGGTGGGAGTTGGGCATTTCTGTAAGTAAAAGCAGCTCCATGCTTTCATTTGGCACTGAAGTAACTGTCCCATTGTACCTGGCAGAGTCGTAAGTGTAACTGGTCATGCCCTTTGTCTTAGCCCTACTGCTTATAGAAGGGTCGAGCTATCTTACAGGAGATGGTCTAAGTATGGTGTTCAGAAGCTCTAAGTTAAATTTTAGCACCTGTTTAAAGTGTTTTCAATGTCAACAATCTCTGCCTAGGACCTTCCAACACATGAGAAGTTGGTGGTTTATCCACTTTATCAGTGAATGCTGAAGCTACTTAGCACAACTGGCTTCAGTTGTTTAGGAATCACTACTGATTACCTTCTGTTGCACAAGTCTAGAGACTTGCATCAGCCTACTCAAAGGGGAGGGGGGAGGCTACTGCTGTTACCAAAATGTAGAATGCAGTAACAAACAGGCAGATTCCATTCCTCACTAAAGGAAGCTATGTATCTCATCAGCTCATTCCCTTGTGCTGTTACCGTATGAATGCAAGAGGTACCATGTAGACTGTGGCACCATGTATGCAAATACACTTGAAGTTGCCTTCATGGTGTATGTTTTTTCCTTACAGAAAGACACTTAAATCTCATAGTACCTTTTATTATCATGATTGATTGAGCACAAACTTCACACACACTGACGCATGGATTTTTCTTTTCCAGTTCAGAAACAGGCAGCATAATCTACCTCTAGCTAACAGCAGTATTATGGGTTATATTCCACACTAGTATCTCCGATTACTGCAAAGCAGCCATTGTACTTACAAGCATTTGCTATAGAATACGCCACAAAACTTGTGAAGTCACCACACTTGGCATGATAGCTGGTGAATATTTACACACAGCCAATTAAGCCAAGTAAGGACAAGCACCACATGTAAACTCACTGTGAACCGCAGTACAATTTTTTTTCTGCTCTCTGATGTACGGAATTGTGCTACCTCTCTGAAAAAAAGAAACTGTTTTGCTTCTGTCAGTAGGAAGGGATCAGATACTGCACTGCTTTAATGTTTAAGTACAGACATAAACTATGGTATACAACATATCTCTGTTAGCCTGACCAAAGTGTTGAGTCCAATGCAGAACACCATGTCTAAAAGAGTACCTGACAAGCTCCTAGAAGGAAAGACAAAACTTTATTAGTAGTTACATAAATGTAGTAAATTTCAGCTCAGAAATGGTTCCAGTTACAGTACATTATCATTTGCAATAAATAACATTTTCTAGAAACAGATTCCTAATATAAATTCTGCAATAGCTCACCCATGCACCCACAGGGAGAAGTGCTTCCACACAGAGACAAACCACTGATGTGCGTCTCATCTGCACTTGATTCGTAGCCTGTGCAAAAGAAAGAATCATTTGCCTTTTCTCCCTCGTTTTATTAAATTTTATTTCTAAGCTTTAAGGATCCCTCCCTTTCCTTGGGGAGTTCGGGACCTAAAAGGTATGTGAAATGGGTTCTCCTTTGCTGCAGAAGTATGGGATTAGTATTCTAGTTAGAGATCGATGATAAGCAATAGCTGATGTCAAGAAACTCT
>VYZM01001003.1:63102-79524 GCA_013398915.1 Dromas ardeola | reverse complement strand
GTGGCCTAGAACGCTCCTACATCAGTGACCTTCAGGGCATGCCTCTCTTCTTAGCATGGAGTATCTGGAGGACTCAGTGGGAGACCATGAAGATATGAAGTATACTCTTAGCATTTTAACATAAATTATCTCTTAATATGAAGGATACTTCAATATCAGCTTTTTGGTTTTCAAAATGCAGAAAAGCACAGAGCCACAAANTAGCTACAGGAAACTCCTCACATGTCTGAAAAGAGTTCTGTGGTTTAGTGCTAAGAACTGGACTAAAATGTCCGGCTGTGTGCAGTTTTTGCATATACCCCATCAAAAAGAAACAAATCATGTACCTTTTGCAGCAGCAGATGCAGAACCAGGCAAGCCCTACCATGACCACAATCAAAATAAAAACAGATACAGTCACATAGAGTATACTCCACTCTGAAAAAAGAAACACAACAGTGCTTTGTAAAGTAATATGAATAGGGTAATTTCTAATACAACTCTATTAAAATAACCAATCGTGAGGAATGGGGAGTGGCAACAGGAACTCAGGAAAATTTAGCACCGTCATATTCTCAGAAGAATCCCTAAAAATTCTTAAGCTTCCAGATTGAAAGTGCATGTTTGAAAATTTTCTTCCACTCCAATACCTTTTACCATCCCAAGATGACCTGAAGTCTATGTGGGAACTGAAAGTCAAGAGGGCGTGGTTACTACCTCAATTGTAATTCTCTAACTGAAATAAACATAGGTGTTCTTTGCGTCTGGCATTTTAGTAGTGCTTTAAAAGAGCAGCTGATTAGAGACAGATCCTTCTACCTGCACACTTACATTTGTAAATCCAGGAAAACATGAGAAGGATACAGAGAGATGTGCAATAATGCAACCTCCAACATGTGTATACTCACTATTTCAGTGTTATTATCACACTACAGAACAACACAGCATTAGGGCAGGGCTGGAAGAGGTCCCAGCCTCAGGCTTCAAACCTACTATCTCATTTTGGTTGGTCAATTAGTCTTCCCTCACTAACAGACAGACCCATGGTTACTTAATGGCTTGTCGCAAGCTCCTTCTACATTTCTACAGATTTACTTGAAGATTAGTGCATTGCTCAGCAAATGTCTCCAAGCCTGCACAGTATTAAGAGTTGAGCTTTATTTCAACTTAAGTAGAAGACCAATTTAGTTAAATTAAAACTTCTCAATATTTGAGATAGAGAGGTTTAGCTGATACATTAGGTGTGCCACAGAATATAGGCATGATTAAAATGGTGAAACTAAATTGCGTTTCCCAAGTGCAACAGGTAAACCGAAAGAAATAGTGAAATTAATCATGCTAAAAAACTGAGGTTTAAAGGTGACTATATTGGCTGTTGTTTTCTTTCCTTAGGTGAGATCATACTTCAGGCACAGAAGCATCAATCACCCACTCAGAGAAGCTAAATTGTTGCCTCTTTTTCATCAGATGACTAGTACTTAAAAGCTTTAAAATGCCCATGCTATTCAACAACCCTTCCAACTGGCCCCAAACTGTTGCAAGATCTCTCTCCCATGACAAAGTTTTCATACTTTTTTCCTCAAATAGTCATTAAACTTAGAATCGCTAAAATTTAAACTTTTAAAATATTTTACATGTAGTCTACTACTGTCAAGATATTATAATTTCAAGACATTATTCAAATACCTTTCCATAGAAAGATATCACTGGGCTGGAAACAAAGAGATTGTTTTAGTCTTCCCTCAGCACCTACGTCCTAAGTACGCCCCATTCTGACAGCAAATAATCAACACTCTCACAAGATGACGAGTTATTCTTGTTATTCCCACAACACCCAAACTCACCACAATTACTCTCTCCATCATTTAGATAACGATGAATCAAGTTTTCCATCCACAGTTGGTAGCAAATACAGCGCTTTGTTATGGGGTCACAGTGTCCATGTCCAGAACATTTTAAAAGACAGGCTAAGAACAAAACCAAACATAGGGTCAGTTGTGTAAATGGACAACTTGACATGCACCCTCTTACTGTGAGATTACGTTGGTAATAGAGCATCTAGCTCATAACATTCTGGTATTTTTTAAATCTCCCTTTCATTTGGTGTCACAGGTTAAACAGATTTACAGTTCTGCAGACTGCTGTCTGTGAAGACAAAGATAAGAATATATCTTACGTGTACAATATTAAAATTGTATGCAAGTTGAAAACAGTTTATTCTAACCCGAAATAAAGATGAGTTGAAATTGTGGAATTCAGACCTGCTCCTTTCTTTATGACATATTTGTAAGAACTTCTAAAGTACCTGAGAATTGAGGAATATCAGCATTCTCAGGTACTAGAAGACAAGGATCACAACGATAAACTAGAGGGTGTTTCAGTATTTCAAAACTGAATTACAGCATCTGATGCCAGTATGTTTACTTACGTCATGCGCTAATAGTAGTAGCTATTGCTAGATCAATGCATCATATTAGACTAAAATAAAAAGTTATTCCCCTTAAGACTTAGAGTAGCAGATTTACTATGTCAAGAAAAACATTAATGCATATTTTCAAGTGACACCTATGCATTTCGGTAATCCAAGTACATTTACAACAGAACAACAGTCCTATTCAACAGGTAAATAAAGCCAGAATTAACTACAGAATCAATTACTATTTTATTCCCAAAGCTAAATCGCTTTGTTTGCATTTGGATCATTATGTCCTGATTTTAAATTATGGAGAAGTCTTATCTGTAACATCCAAGTATCATAAAGGGTTCACGTTACTACTGAAGTTTAAAATAGGCTTAGAAGTTCAAGCATCTTTTTGGGGAAAAGAAAAAGTTCATTATAAGAAACTCCAGTGGCCTGTCTACATTGCAAATATTAGAAGATTAGGTTATAATGGTGGTCTCCCGACCATTTTCCCTGATGCAGACAGGCAAGACCAAGTTACATTACAAGCCTATTAATGAACACTACAAGCCTTGAAGGAACCAGAGACATAAGACATTCTATATTATGCTATTTTAAGTTTTGCCTATCTTCCAACAAAAGATGGTATGAGTGGGGTATCTTTATCCTCATTCCCCAGGCCTTCCTTACGTAGACCAGGTTAACATGTGCTTTTGCCTGCTGTTAACAGATGATGTGTTTTAAAAGAACAAAAGTAACTGGCACCCGTCTACCACAAATGAACAAGCATTTTAAGTATTGTCTTCAAAGTCATCTTTCAGAACGCTACATCCAAGCCCAAACACCAGATGGCAGACAGAAGGCCTTCATGCACTGTTTCCAGGTGCTGTGTTAGCCAAATGCCTGCGAAGTTCTGAGCTAAGCAAGCACAATCCAAAACATACCAGCTGTGTCAACCCGCAGGACTTTAAAAAGCAGAAAGTCAGCCTTCTCTTTCAAAAGCTGCACATGCAAAGTTCGTGAGACATCTGATGCCTTGATCACCTTGGAAGGATGCCCGTTCTGCACGTAGAACACAACCGCGGTGCTGCAGAAAAGAACAGCTAAGGTCATGACTGCTGTCAAAGATCACTTTTGTCAGGCATTCAAGTTTACAGCCTTTGATTTTGTTTGTTTCTGGAAAGCAAATGTCACCAACGATAAATATCAGGGAATTCTGTCCATGGATCAGTCAACTCTATCCAAATGCCATGGACTTCATTCTAGGTCAGGAGCACCAGCAGTTCTCTGGCTTCTCAGTTTCACAGAAGAAAGGTGAGGAAAACAGCAACTGTAATTCCCTCCTTGGTCTTCCTGACTCTCGCTTTAAGAGAAGTATGTATACATTTGCTTTCTGCATTCTCATCTAGAACTTGTCGCAAAGCACTCTGAAGCAGTTTGAGTAACTTCAGGAAACTGAATTTAAGAGAAGGAAAAGCTCAGAAGCAAGGCAGACAGAGAATTGCATGTGTGAGCCCTCCCTCTATCCCCGCCTTTTTAAGTTGGGTGGTGTTGATCTCATCCTGTATCAGACACTCAGGGAACATCTTTAACCGAAAAGCAGTAATTGGAAGCTGTGATTAAAAATATCGTAGCTATAAATACTAGATTTTCCAAACCTTTTGTTTTTAAATGTTAAGAGGCTCCCCAAGTGCTAAATAGACACCAAAATGGGTTTTAAATTACCAAGTAGTTAACAAGAAGTAATTTAAAGATAACTCTTGTCATCAGGTTCTACCAATCATGCTGGGAAGTTTCTCTGGGTACACACAGCCATCTTTAGCCCTCTACACCAAGTAGAGGGGGTATTTCTACTTCAGAGTAAGACATCACATTTAGCAGTATCTACTGTACAGTTTTCTCTGCAAAAAATGGATTTTTGTCACCAGTTAGCTGGGGAAGGGTTTATAAAATACTTAGAATATCAAAACCTTAGAGAGGAAGTAGAAGAAAAGAGGAATAAACCAGGATGGATCAGATACAGCTGGAATCTTATTCTGAAATACAATACTTGCTTCACTGTGAGAAAGTCTGTCTGTCTCACTCCATCCAGCATTTGGGAAAAATAATATCACTGTATGGAACGAAGACATTGAAATATATGCACACACTTCCTTTAAAGGAATAAATAAAAAAACTATACAGAGAATTTTTAATGTTTTTTTAAAAAACAAACCACTTCAGTTCTGAGCCTCCAAAGAGCTTACTTGACCAATATTCCACCACAGCAGAAGAAATTCACCTTTTTAAGTATATACTGTTGAGAGCTGTAGCAGTTTTTTGTTGTCTTAGAAAATACTATTTTGCAACTAATTATGAGCTGTGAAAGAGTCAATGAAAATCACAAGTCTTCCTGGAACAGCAGGATATCTTTCTACCTTATATCTGAGTAGGCTTGTATCTTCTGAACTTTGATATCTGAATCCAAAACATTCAGCAATACAGCCAGCTGTCTCACCAGGGTGTCCTTCTGCTGTTCACTCAGCTGTCCCACTCCAACTTGCAGAATCAGCTCCACCAGACCACTCGTTTTGGGATCTGACAGAAGAAGAACATGCTATTCTTTCAGAGCCTGGCAAACGTTTCAGTACCAACTGAAGACAACGTGCAGTACTCAAAAGTATTTATTAATACGGTATTTTCCTGCAGTAAGACCCATATGTCTCATAACCCAATCCTTTTGTGTTCTCAGAAAGGTACTTAGCCTACATTTCCACATTCCCCCTGAAACAAACCCGGTGGGTCCTAAGATAGCAACCCAGATTATCAGTTGAAAGAAAGCACTTCACTGTGTCCTTCAGTTCAGCGCTAACACATTTCTGTGCAGAATAGCAACTTCTGTTCCCCTAAATGCTGCCATTTTAAGGTCAGAGGTAAGCACTAGCTGAGTCTCGTAACTCTTAAGTTCCCTGCTAGTTATCTGATACTGGTTACCATCCAGGAAAAGTGAGGCAAAGACGGACTCATATGGTAGCATGCAGGACTGTGTGAGCAAGTCTAAAGGAAGATGGTCAATTTGACAAATATCAAATATGTTTACCTTCATAAACTGAGGGTTCTGTTAAATAATACTTGAACTTCTAGAGTGCCTTGCAAACAAAACAAGCTTCACAGATATCCAATGAGAATCCTAAGCCAATTATTGTGACTACATTCAACAATAAAATGAGGAACAGCAATAAAATCATTGCCCAGGAACTAGACAAACATGAAATCTCTGACAGACCCAAGATTTCAGACTCATTTCCTGAAACCTCAACTTATGCTTCCATCACATAAACATTTAGCCTGCACTTGAAAACAAGTCTATATATGAGCAATACCAAACCATGAAAAGACAATTTAAACCCCCTGAAATTCTCTGAAGTTTGTTTTTGTCCTTCAGGATGAAAGAAGGAACACAAGCATAAAAACACACTTTCAACCATCAAACACACAACTGCAGCTTTCGTACCTAAAATTAATGCTCAGGTCCCATATCTCTTTCCACTGGCCAAACTGATTAACAACCAAGAAAAAACCCAAAAAGCTACAATGAATGAAAATCAATAAAAACTTAATGAAAATATTAACTAGGAAGTATGGGGTTTGTTTATTTATGCTTCCAGTAAGGCAATGGTGTAAACTGGTAGTTAAGAATCCTGACATCTCCTCTTCTAAACGCACTCAGGCATATTGAGAGAACAATAAAAAGGTAGGAAAAGACCCATTTCCTTTGTGTTTTAACTTGAGAGAATCTTGTCAACATTGAAATAAATAAGTGAAAAGGAGAACAAAGATGAGGTATTCACAACGTATCGATGACCTTTTAATTGTCATACCAGGCCGCACTTCAACAGTTGCTGAATCAATATCTGAGTCTCCTTTAGCATCCGTCACTTTCAAGTGGAAAGTATAGGTTCCTTCTACCAGATTAGTTAGCTGCAGTACTGCCTCGTGGTCTGAGCCATGGATCACATCCTGCAAAAAAAAGGTATTGGGATAATTATACCCTCAGAGAAAGTTACAGGAGTGCCTATCAAGTTGGGTATCTGGTACGACAGTGTGATTTCTTGCTTTGGCTTTTGGGACAAATATGACCTACCCACAGTTTATAGAAGTGTAATGCAAATTCGGAAGTGGCAGTTACTGAGGATGTCTGCGCATATTTTCATATGGATCATTCAAAAGGATATTTTCATAAAACAAAAACCCAGACAGAACAGTGGACACTCTCAAGTACTCATCTGCTTGAAAATCTGAGACAGCTACATTATTATTTCTCAGTTTTACCCCAGTATCCTTGGTTCTGCTTTCTTAACTCCCGAATTTTTTCCTTTCCTTGGAGTTCATATATTTCCAACTATCATCTCTGACAGCTATATTTAAGGTAAACCTTTTCAATTCTTCTCAAACCCTCATGTGAATTGCTTCTAGAAGCTTTGTTATCATTTTGCTATTTCTCCTATCCCAGTTCTTGCTGATTTGCCACTACCTTCCTGACTGGGAAGAGCTGTCCGCAATACTTTGTGCACAGACGCAAAAGAAGTTATCACAGTTTTAGTAGCTGACATATAAACTTCAGTTTATCATGAGGTGCTTCTGCTGTCTGCTCCCTCTCAGGGAAGGGGACTCCACTGACCTAATGACCAGGCTATTCACTCTGGTCTGCCAGGCCACACACCTAGCACCAAACACCATTTTTATCTTAAACTGAAAGTTTCACCTCATCTGGTACCAGACATGATTCCTTAGTCTTTATTGGTACTTCTTGCTCTCTCAGACCCTTCCTCCTTTGGAATGTCTGTATTTCAGATGATTTTTCTCTCAAACACACTAGCTTGATACTATCACCAATTAGTATTTAAGAGACACAACTTTATTCTTCTGCCTCGAGTCTTTCCCAATTAAGTCCATCCACATTGCTGCAGTCCTCCTACTTAGATACATATTCTATAGCGGTACTGAAAATATCACAAGCCCCTCAAACCAAAGCATTAGAGAGAGTAGGGGAGACAAACCAGAAACAGGCACCATGCCTCATGGCATCCTATGAGTCGTACCTGCTTGCCCTGCTGCAGCGATGCTACATGCATAACAAGAGCTGAATTTGACTCATTACAACCTTGAAGAAACTTACCCCAGCTGCTGGGCTTTGACCATCCCGAATCCACAAATACGACACAATCCCCTGGTCATCAGCAGACCTTGAGCCATCCAAGGTAACAGAATTATTTGGAAGCACTAGAACATGCTTCCCACCAGCATGCGCCCGGGGTGGACTGTTGTTTTCTAGCCATAAAAATAGTGGAGGAGAAGGATTTGCTTACAAAACATGCGAAATGTGACATGCCATTGCCAATACACCCACACTGCAATTCTTTACCTGATGATTGCAAGCAATAACAACAGCATTTCACGTCAAAGGTACAGGGAAAGGATGAGTGGGTATACAGAATTTGGCTCTGGGATTATTACAACCTGACAAAAGCAGAGCTGCACCACGAGGAGAATACCAATAAGAGGTACTATCCAAAAAGATCTTTTTCAAAAAGCGTTGTGGTACTTTATTTTCAGTCTCACAATAACTTAAACATCAGATCTTCTCAGTCAAGCAAAAAGATTTTCTGCCTACTTAGAAATACAGCCCAGCACAAGATCACCACGCTGGGCTCTTCTTGTCCTGTGAATCACTTACTACTGAACAGAAGCTTGTGTAAGGTCTTGTATCTCCACAATGCCTGTTCTTAGGCAAAGCGTAATCAGGAAACTTAGAGTAAACCCAGTACCCAAACGCTTTTTGCTTACTGCTAGCAGTGAAATTAAGGCATGCATTGGGAATACAGCCAAAAAACCACGGAAGAAACAATAACACATTCTTTTTCCAGAAAACCAGACATCACTGACTTTTGTTTAGAACATAACTGATAAGACAGCGCTCCAGGAAGCTGTGAGCCTGAGTGAAATACCTTGCTGGTCTGAATATTAGGTTGGATGTAAATAATTAAATTTTGGGCAGATCTCCAGGGCATTGGCTGTAACTCTATTCTTTAGAACAGCATAGAGTCCTCTGTGATACAAGTGATCTTCATCTCTTCCAAATAAACCAGTTAATTAAACTTGGCTATTGGAGCACTCAGTATTTTTAATATTGAACCTATGACTGTAGTCAGTACATACTGCGGCTACACTTCACAGCATGAATGAGACCATGATACACATTTGGGCAGAAGTGTTGCCATGTGTTTCTGACTAAATACCTAACTGAAACCAATGCTGCACGTTCAACCAATGATGCACGGGGGTAAAACTGAGTCCAGCTTCATCTCCAAGATTCATTCATTCTGCAGTGAAACCAAGTGAAAAAGAAACAAGGCTGCACTGTTTTCAAGAAATTCAGCAGCTAAGATTTTAATGCAACTGCATTATCATTTCATAAATGGTATAGGTACCATACCTGGAAAGCCAGAGTGTATTCCTCCCCTCAAAAAACAAGGTATGCAACAGAAAGCCAAACTCTGGACCAAACAAGATTTCAAATTATTATGCCACCTTCTTTAAAAGGAGGCATAGGCCCATGGAGAATGCCAAAATCACTCCCTAAGGAACAACATGAGGCAACAGATGGTTGGATTATCACCACCTGCAAACTTGAGGATGTAACATTAGTCAAAACTATGAAATCTGTCAGGAGCACCTGACAGCACCTCTGTCAGAAGAACAACAAAGCTAGTGAAGGGTCTAGAGAACAGGTCTTACGAGGAGCAGCTGAGGGAAGCAGGGTTGTGTAGCCTGGAGAAAAGGAGGCTCAGGGGAGACCTTATCGCTCTCTACAACTACCCAAAAGGAGGATGTAGTGAAGTGGGTGCCGATACCTTCTCCCAAGTTGTAAGCAACAGGACAAGAGGGAATGGCCTCAAGTTGTGCCAGGGGAGGTTTAGATGGGGTATTAGGAAAAAATTCTTCCCCGAAAGGGTTGACAAGCATTGGAACAGGCTGCCCAGGGAAGTGGTTGAGTCACCATCCCTGGAGGTGTTTCAAAGACCTGTAGATGTTGTGCTGAGGGACATGGTTTAGTAGTGGACTTGGCAGTGCCAGTTTAATGGTTGAACTCAATGATCTTAAAGGACTTTTCCAACCTAAACAATTCTACGATTTATGATCTCACACAAAAGGTACTATCCTAAAGCCTCTTCTACAGCATGCATGTTGGGGGGGAAATAACTGAAAAACCACCACAGCAACTGTTTCTCTGTATCAAAAAAACACAACAAACCTTAACATTAAAATACCTGTATTTAAATGCAAATTGGTACACTCCTCACTTCTTGGATGTTACTTAAAACCCACAATAAAACTGTTTTTCTGCTCAAAGCGTAACTTTGAGAATAAAATAAAAACATCCTCTACATGAAGCAGACACACCATGGTCAAAAATAGTATTTTGGAGCATTTTTGTTACAACTAATTCTGCATGTATTTTACTTCAAAAAAATCTTGCAGTAAATTAAGTTAATTCTACCAGTCACTCATAATACTACTATATTACAAAATAGCAGTAACTCTTCTTGAATACCCTTGAAATAGGACAACAAATACACTATTCCTTTGTGTCCCGATTTCCTTTACATTCTGTCAGGGACTGAATTAACTGGCAAGTTGCCTACACTATCCTAAGAAGCAGCAACCAGGCTTACCTTCCTTCACAGTAACAGATAGCACAGATGCACTGCTTAAGCCCTGTTGGTCTTTCACCGTCAGCCTGAAGCGATAGGTACCAACCTGAAGACCAGTCACAGTTGCTATTGCTTTGTCACCATTTTCCATCTGCACAGAGCTGGGTCCACTGAAACAAAACATCTCAGAAAAATAATCCTGCACAGCCAGACAAATTGTTCTTTCAGCAGCATCACTCACGCCATTTGCTTTTATGTATATTGTAGTTCTACCACCACTATAAGCACTGATGGTTAAAGAACTATATGAGACATGAGTTTAGTTCAGAGAATTCATAAATCCAATTTTTCAAGACATTCAAAGCACCAAGCATCATATACCCAGTTATGAAAAGATTAGAAAATGCACCCAGAAGTTCAGTCTCCTTGCTGTACTACTTCATGGGAGCAACCAAACACTGTTGCTCTAAGAGCCACTCACAATATGTACAGGGTGCCAGCAAACCTCTTCCTGTACCAGATATGACAGTTGCATGAGCTAATACCTTGTCCTTTTATTAAAGATGAAATAGTTTTTCACATAAACATACAATCACAGACTTTTGTAAAATATTTTCAATTATCATGCAAGAGTGCTTTAGTCACCGACTATTGAAAGCTCAGGCTAAACAGATTGTCAATTTACTTTATTATTCAACAAAAAAGTGACTGAGAAACCCTAGTTCTCGGCATTGATGGGAAAACTTTGTACATTACGGGAGGGTATCCAAGCCTGATACTTGGTTTTTAACAGGAGACATGGAATTTCCTGACATTTTCTCTTAACTTTATAACAGTAGGCCTCAAAATGACACATCGCAAAACACAGGCAGAGATTGCCTAAGCTTTCCAAGTTGAACTTAAAATTCCTGTCTCTTATCCTATTACCATCAGAGTGGAAAAATCCTCAAAGCACCTCTCAAACAGTGCATCACCCAACACAATTGCATAAGAGGCTCTGGCACCCAATGACTTTCACTTTGTTCTCTGTTTTACTGGAGATTAGTAAAATCTCTAGATACCTGATATTTTCCCAATGATAGAAGACAATGCCTTGGTCATCTTGGCTTTTGCTTCCATCCAGTGTAGTACTTTCTACTGGGAAGGTCAATTCCTTGTCAGGGCCAGCCACTGCTACTGGAGGACTGTTATTTTCTGCAAAAATAATATTTAGTGCATAGCATTTGCTAGGTAGTCACTGGCAAGGACTGCCAATCAGAGGAAAGATTTTACACAGAATATTATATTACAAATATGATATATTGGCTCAAAGGTACAAATCACAAGCATAACATGCACAAGCCAGCAGAAAATACTAGGTGGGAGAGACCAGCTCTGCACCAAACCGTATCCCACAGCAAGTATTTCCCTTTTTCACAGTCATATCTGAAGGCACAGACACATTTCAAAAATTTTGCAGCATTTTTTTGCACTGTATGAAATGTTTTATAACAAGAGTGGTGGGATATTCTCCTGGTTCCACCACTGCGTCCCTTTCAAAACAACTCACACAAATATGACTCTCTGCTCTTGAAGAAGATACTGGCACAGGTTTTCTACTGCTCAAGGTCAGCACAACACCACTAAGTTAATGCAATTTAGAGCCTTTGAGGATTTAGTGCAGAAATATATAACCTATTATTCTGTTTTCAACCTCTGCTTTTGTGGCATGGTAAAACTGGCAATCCTACCTTTTTCCTGGATATTTATGCACCCTTAGACCTGACTTCAGCATTAGCATCTTTCTAGTTCCACACTGTAACGGGTCTAAAAGGCACCACCACACACTGCACTTCCAATTCATGTTCTTGATTTCTGCAGTAAGTGCCCACTGTAAAGTTTTCCCAGAAGGGGTCATCTACAAAAAGATGCGTAATAAGCAACAACAGGAAGATAAAATGTTGCCCCATGGTGGAATGTGAGACAGGAAGGCAAACACAGTACAAAAAAAAAAAGCATTAAAAAAAAAATCTCTCATGAGGCCTGGATCATTTGGGACAAATTCATCACTCATCTCCCAAATCTAAGCAAACATGTGAAAGATGTAGCTTTTGAAAATTCCTTGCTTGACACTTTTCCCTACAAAGTACAACGCAATTCTAGTGAGAATTCAATTCACCAAGGATTCTTGAAGGAGAACTGCGAAACAATAAGAAAAGAGTACAGCACTGATTGATACTCTGAACAGCTTTGCAAAACAGACTTTGCAGGATATTAAACTCAAGAGCTACATGTTAGCTTTTAGAAGGACACTCAAAGACATCTCTGTGCAGTTGCCTTATGTGATCAGGCTGGTGTGAGCCCTCAGAATCACCACCTGGACTTTTTTATGATTCTACGCTTGTTCTAACTGTTTGCTTTGACAGAAAATAGAGGCGGAAGAGTCCTTGATGCAGGGATACGGGACATTCAGACCGCCATCTCAGTGGTGCAATGCAGGGAGATGAGGCGTTCGAGGACAGTGCTAAGGCATCAGGCTGGCCCACCCCTGAGGGACCCAGACGTGCCTGCAGCAGACTTACCAGGCTGTACGATCAGTGTCACCTCAGCGGTGGACCGCTGCCTCGCAGAGTCTGTGACAGTCAGCTGAAACGTATAATCTCCTTCCTGCATTGCAGATAACTGGAGGTATGGTGTCCGCACTCCCTACACGGCATTTACAAAGACAGAGAGCGCAAGATAAAACAGAAATGCTCGTGGACTATGAAAGGTCTTACAGAGCAAATATGAGGAAAAGATAAATTTTATTTTAATTCATAAATACAGTGTTTCAGCAAACAGTTTACGCACCTTGTAGACAACAAGAAGACTTAAAATTTGATGCACAGATATAACGTATTCACTATTGCAACTGTCCCTACCAACCTGAGAAATAGCTGTAGACAATAAACCGTAACTTCTTATGTTGGTATAATTGCTGCATTATTTCTGAACAACAGTAATTGTGAAACACATGGGACATTAACTTTCTCAGTTAGGAAATTAAACACTGATGGAAATTGCTACAGCTTATTCCATTTCCTTAGAGATATTTTAAAAACAAGCATCATGATATTCTTTAATATAGTATTTCTAAAAATTGGTAAATGCAAAACCAAGCTTGACTTGATCCCAGCCAGACAGGCTTACGGAAAAAAACATATTAAACAAGACAACTCTGTCCTGAGTATACTATTCCAGCAGTATTAGCTGGTACCTGTATTAGCTCACAAAATGATTCGGCTCAGTTATAGGTCCCTTTACTACTAAAAATAACATTTGTGGCATCTCATATGAGGAATAACAAATCACAATGCAGTTAGGTTACTGGGTTTTTTTTTTGGACAAAGATGACAATGAGAACTAAGGGACTTGATAAATGATTAACTAACCAGCAGAGGTACTTGTTACATTGCACTCTAACCATGGATACCATGTAACACACTCGAGACCAGCATCCTCAGCTTTAGGAACATAAATAAGATTACTAGGCTCTTGAAAAGAAACTGTAAAACGCTCTTGTATTTCCACATTAAATACCCAATGAATTCATTAGATATCTCAAGCAGTCATTCCCTTCTTTCAGGAAGGTTGCTTTAAGATTGAACAGCTCTTAAAAACTACAAGTTCAGGTTGCATGGATGCTTTTGGAAAGTGTTTGTCTTGGTAAAAGAACAAAAATAACCCATTATGCAATAAGCCCTTCCATAGTTTTGTAATTGCCTCTACAGTATATGCTTGAATCAATATTACTCCTTTCCTAAACAGATCTACAAAGTGATCTCTTTCCAGTCCTGAAGGTCTAAAGCATTTGCAACACAGCAGAAATCAAGTGTCTTATAAAAAATGGCTTCTGAATTTCAGCTGGCTTCATTACATTAATTTTCTCAACTGCTTACACAGCTACAACAATCTCCAATTTACTGAGTGCAAGACCACTGCAAAGTCTTATTAATTTCTCTCAGATTTAAAAAAAAAAAATAATACAGCCATGAAAAGAAGAGAATAAATTCAGTTAGCCTTCATAGGAAACCCATGTTTTAGTGACTATGAAAGACCCACCACGGAGCAAGGCTGCCTAACACTGACAAAAGTCTTGTCATCTTTCACTCAGAAAATTAAGTTTCTGTTTGAGTCCTACTTTCTCCAGGACAAAGCGTTACAAGAAAACCCTGACTACCCCCACATTCTTCCCCAAAACAGTTTTCAGCATGTCCAGTGTCTCAGAAGATGGAAACCTGTGGAGCAAGCTCTAGGGTCCAAAACCAGACATTGTTAAATCAAAGTCTTTCCAAACCACCAGGGAACAAACAGCAGCAGGAATCAGAAATGGCCACAGGGAACGAAAAAAAAATTATGAGAAGGAATTAAAAGTAGTATCTAAAATAAGAGCTGAATACATCACAGAGGGGAGAAAAAAAAAAAAAAGAGTAACAACACAAGATATTTCGGTGCTTCTGAGCCGTTACTTAGGTCTGTGTTTTCTCATGTTAGAGGCAAAGATAAAAGAGGTTTCCAATCCTATGTAAGGAGAAACAGACATACCTGCATTGCTACCACCTTGCCTTTGCTTTTGGGACTGAGTGACCATTCATAGCTGACAATTTCATGGTCATCACTGCTCTGGTTTCCATTCAGCGTGATGAAGTTCTGGGGCAAGGTGACTGCCTGATTAGGTCCTGCATTGGCAATAGGTGGGTAATCCACCGGTTTGTTGACAGTCAGAGATGCAATGGTGGAGTTGGCTGCTCCATCTGAATCAATCACTGTAAGTCTACAATAGAAAAAACAATATCGGAAATCTGTTAAGATAGACTTCTGCTAAATCCTAAATTCAAAGGTTAACTTTTTCTGGCACTTTTTCAAACACCACCTACAACAGAGCTATTGATTAGATTATACAAATTTCTGCTTCAGAAACAAATATCCTTCAACAAAGGTAGGAAGGAAATTCAGAACATTGTTTTCAAACACAGCTTTAAATCTTTAAGAAAAAAAAAAAAAAAAAAAAAGCCTAGTTGTTCTGGATCCCAGATGAAAATCCTTTCCCGGCAGTCAATGGCAACTTCATCAATTTCAAGCAAATTTCACCTCAAATTCTTGAAAAAAATTACTCAGTAAAAACCAGGGTTTTCATTCATTCGCCATAGTGGAACAGTCTCTGTTTACACCTACATCCAAAACTACTCTGGGTGTTCAGAAGCTCTGCTTATAGCACAGTAGCAGATCATAACTTCTTCTTTCTTTGTGGCACACCGTTATTATTTTTAATGCAGCTTAATATCAGCTCAGATTTTTGAAGATGTCAAGTCACAAAATTTAAAAAGTACAGGGTTTAAAAAAAACACTACTGGCTCTCAGACACAATGATAAATCATCTTTAAACAAGACTGCTGCAGACACCTGAAAGTGATGAAAGACTGCCCTCCACAGAGTGGTAACTGACTACACCCCTAATTCACCTCTGCTGCAAAAAATGCATACAGCTGACCAAGTGGAAGGGAACCTACTCTTGAAGCCTTGCCCAAGTGGGAACAAAACTAGTGCTCATTAATTCTGTCATTAGGGAACACATACTTTTGCAGCGGGTGCACATCCGTGCGTATCAGGAGCACAAGATATTGTTGGCCAGCTAATTTCCTGTAAGCTTGAACACATTGCTCTATTGTTCTAGTACCTCCACCTCCCCCAAAGATGCACAGATATAGCAAGTGATTTCTTAATTCCCTAGCATTTGGAACACGTTTAGAACATTGCTTGTAAGCAAGCTCTGCCCTTTTTAATACAGAAAAAAATCCAACACTCATTTCTGCCACTGTACAATAAGGAACAATTCCAGTACAGAACACAGAATGAAAGTTGAAGCTATGCAATTTTTGGTGAAGTTTATGCAAAGCAACACATGCTGGCTTCAACATTCTGCTGATGCTACACTGATACATAATATATTGACTGGTAGGCTGTTACCCACTGGCAGCCAGATGACCCAGTCTGGGTCAGTGGGTGGTCTGCCTCTACGTAGACCAGGCTTTAAGTTAAAGGGTTCAGAAAATGAACTCTGATTTTAATTAAAGCACCCAGAACCACAAACATTGCTTCCATTGCTGGACAAAATCCAGCTTCAGCAATGCATAAATGGAGGAACACAGTAGCAAGGCAAAGGCTTTTATGAAGAACAGAATGACTCTTATTAAAATCAGCACACAACAATGCCTTGCAAGGATCAGTCTTCCAATATTGTTCTGTCTGCCACCACCCTTCAGGGGATGACTTTCACAGCCTGACTGCAGAGTATCATCTCAGGACGCTTGCCAACCTCTAAGTCGGAAA
>VYZM01001003.1:40380-61806 GCA_013398915.1 Dromas ardeola | reverse complement strand
AAAAAAAAAAGTAGTGAAAGCCCAGGCAAAACTAATCTGTTAACTCTAAAGATCAATAGTCCCCAGTGATTTAAATCTAGGATTTGCAGTATGTGCTGTCCTTTTTGGACAAGGCAGAGGGAAGGTTACTGAAGGTTACTGTGCGCTGACACAGCTATCTCCCACTGCGGCCACTTCTAACTGGTATAATTTAGATGAGACCTGTGCACCATAACTTGCAACTAGAGCCAATTCAGCACCTAAATGCTGTTCCTAGCTGTACTGGAGAAGGGGACGATAAAAAGTGGCATGATTTTATCTGAGGCCTTGCCTGAGGAGTGTACAGGACCAAAGAGCACTTAAACACAGTGAGCAAGATCCTTAACTCTACTTCCGTAAAATGATTTATAGACACCAAGATATGAAACACCTCTGCAGGACTGGACTACCAGATGTCCTTGACAGACAGTAACTGATAGACTATTAGATAAGCATGTTGTACAACTACTTGTGTTGAAGAAATTAATTTTTACCCAACTGATTTACCTGGTTTGACCGTGACATTTACAAAACCTTCACCAAAGGCATTTTCACCAGAAACCGTCACTTTGAAGGCATAAAGTCCCACCGATAACTGAGACAAACACAGAACAAATTGCATTACACGTTGAATTAAATAAAAGCAGTATGCATACATCTGCCAACCACATTGCAAACAGAAAAAATTCTGGATACCTGAAACCTAGAGCTCCTTTTATGAACACATACACTAGTCACTGCCCAAAAGTGGGGAATACAAAGCAAACACTTAGGAATTTTTACTCTGCCTTAGAAAATTATTAGAATACTTTAAAAAAACCTTCTAATCTGGCAAAGATTTGGTGACACATACAAATGAAGAGACTCTGGCAGTCATTGGAACTCCCTGAATCAAGATGCCCTTCCCCACAGGTTAGGTTCCTGCGAAAGGACCGCACAAACGCAATGAGCCTGAGCTTACAGCTCACTTACATGAGAGAGCTTCAAGGTCTGGCTGTGCCTGCGCTCCATTTCACCACCATAGTCAGCAGGGTGACTGATTAAGCTCCACTCATAGGTGTAGGCTGTTTCTAAGAAAGATAACACAGCAGTAATCAGCTTTGCCTTCAAGGTAAGCCCAGGAAACAAAGAAACCAAGTTCACCCTCCGTCAGATAAAATGCTACAGTAGGAAATGGCGACTGCTACTGTTTAAGCCTGCAAAACAAAGCAGCACGAATATGTTTAACTTCCACAGTGCATTTTAAGTGGGTAAAGCAGCAAGGATGTAATGGACTTCACAAATAATTGACTTCACAAAAACCAGCTTCATGTGAAGTGAATGCATTTTACGTAGCTGCCTATGAAATACGTATTCTTTGCTGCTGTAGTTCGGAAGCTGGTAGTTTTTAGGTAGTTTTAAGGTAAGTGTTACATTTAGAACCTACTTTTCCGCCATCTGCTTTACAGAAAGATGCTATAACCTGGGCTACATCATCTTTTCGTTCAACAGAAAGCCTGTAGCTTCTATCATCTGGCTACTGAGTTCAGGTTCTGAAAACAAAAGTCACTTAAAAAGAACAGAAGAATCTCTAAAATGCGAAGGAGGAAATCTCTGCAGTTGGAGCCACAAAAAAGGTAGCAGTAGGACATGAGAAAGATGGTTTTATCCTGAGGTGCATAACTCAGGACTTGTCTGCAATTACAGGATGGTAGCGTGTGCGTCTCCTTGTCTGCCAAGGCCATTCAACTCACCTGTAGGTGGTGGTGGGACAACGAAGGCATTCAGTTCAACCTCATTTTTGGGTAGCATCACTTGTATGTTATCTCCAGCAGACACAATAAGTTCTTTTACTGCATCTAAGATAGAACGAGTACATTATGTTTTAAGAAATGGAATGGATATAAATTTAGTACCTTCAAAATATTATTTGTAATGGATTAAGTAAAATTTGACAAACACTCTACAGTGAATAGGCAAGGATAAGTAAAAGAAAAAAAATCCTCAACACATAATCAAATAATAAACTATTAGAATAATGACTATGGCTCCTTCACCTTTTGCCAAATCAAAATTTTTCCCTCTTCCCAAATATGAAGTGTCATTTCCCCCACTTCTGATTTAGAGAAAAGCATTCTGATTATTCCTGTACATGCATTTTTCTCAGTAATTGGCTGTAAGTTCAGGAATTAAAAAATATACAATTACAGAAGAAGAAAAAAAAAGCCATCTGCACCAGAACAAACATCATTAAATAAAGTAACATAATCCATACTATAACTCTAATATCATGTCTTCTTTCACCAAGAAGCACTACTATGTTTGCGTGGCACTTGTGAGTGAGGTATGCCTCGATGTCCAGCTCAGTGTCTCTTTTAAAAATTCCACTTGTATAGCAGGGCAAAGGTGTTATTTCATAGCTGAACTGCACATTCAATCTATTTGCCATGCAGGAGCACTCTCACAGTTCTCATCTGTGAAAAATCC
The DNA here is from genome assembly GCA_013398915.1 of Dromas ardeola. NCBI lineage: Eukaryota > Metazoa > Chordata > Aves > Charadriiformes > Dromadidae > Dromas > Dromas ardeola. The sequence continues at coordinate 59,322 of VYZM01001003.1, read as the reverse complement.
TTCCTCTCCCAAAAATGCCAAAGTCCACAAATCCAGTCCCCAACAGAAACTTACCAAAACACAACTTCAGGAAGTGTTCCCATCGACCTGTATTTCAAAGGTTTTAAATGTCTTTCTTTTAACGTTGGGAACCCACAGAACAAAGGTTCTCCAAAGTCACTAATGTCTAAACGTCTAACATTGTCTAAATGTCCAACTTACAAACTCTGAATAGATGAGCAAGAGGCTACTCAGCAGTGGCAGCTGACAGTCTAAAAATGGATGAAGTGAAGGTGCCACGCTGACAGCACGCTTTCTGTCACTGCTACTTAAGTGCACCCCAGGCTCCATAACTGATCATGGGAGTTGCCCTAGGCACTAGTGGAGTAGAGATTTGTACTTCGACCTCCGCATGAGATTAGAATAAAATGGTCAGATGAGGGCGATGACCAACGTAGAGAAGGAGGGACTTCAAGATTTCCAAGACAGTATGGCTGAAAACACACAAATTTGAGGCCATCCTTGCACAGAGCAGTACTTACGGTGAGATTCATCACAACCTTCCCTTCAGCTGCTTCTTCCAAGCTCCTTTTTGAGTCCTCTTCAACCTCCTCCTGCGAAGGAGGAGGAGCTGCCTAGTCAACACTCAATGGTAATGATGATCCATTGCCTTGGAGAGGGATCTCTTGTAGCTCATCTCTTCCTGTTACCTCCTACCGCTACCTCCTACCGGCTGGCAGGTTGCAGTTTGGCAGAGGGTGCCAAGAATGTCCCTAACCAGACTTGCTCCACCAGGATGCAAAGGGCTTAGCTTTCCATAACCCTCAGTACGTCAGAAGTGCAGAACAACACACGTCTGTGCTGCTCTGCTTCCTGTGGTCCTTCTAACCCTTTGTCAGGGTGCACAGAGAGGCAGGAAACTCAGCAGGAGAAAGGAGATACTCTAACATACACACAGAATTTAACACAACTGCAGAGGACATAGTGGTTAAACATGTCCTTTTCAAAATAAAAACTTCTGCTCTGCAGCTGGAAGTCTGATAAGCTTCCTCAGAGCTCTGAAATTAGAGTAAAACTTCCCCCCACCCCACCCCAGGATGAGGAAGCTATGTGCTCCCCTACTAAGGGCTAGGCTTCTCCCCTATCAAAGGACTGAGCTTCCTGAAGTCCCGTTATGTTGCTGTATGATATTTGACAACTATATCTAGTGGGAGCCCTACTGAGTTTCTGAGAGCGAGCAATGTTCTGAAGAGTCACACAAAAATAACAGTATGTCTAGAAGAGACTATTCTGAAACTCCAGAAAGCCTCAGGTATTTCTCACCATGTATAAAAATTAATCTATTTTAAAAAGGCTCTTAATATCTGTTTTTTTCATTTGCTGTATTTGTGACTTATAATGTCCCATTAACAATGGAATTGGCCACAGTTTTGCTCCAGAAGTAAATGCCTAAGGGGTCTGGAGTTTGCAGTGCTACTGTAGGTCTACAGGCTTAAAGTGGAATGATGTTACATTTGGATAACGAGCAAGATCATAACAACAGGTTGGAAGCCTGACAGCAGTAAAGCCATCCCTGCCCACTGTGCAACCTGCAGGTACCCCTCAGATCTCCAGCGATGTTGAAACATTACCTGCTTTAGCAGCAGTAGCAGGTGGTGTGAATTGCTGCATGGGCTCAGATGGCACAGTACTAGCGGGAAGTAGCGCGATCCCACCTTCAGTGACATTCTCTGGGGCCATTGTGGAAGTCTGGGTTTTCTCTGACACACCCATGGAGAAATCCAGTTTGTCTGAAGAAGGGGAAGGCGCAGCAGCCTGAAAAATGAATTACAGGGAAAGTGTTGTCATAAGTGAGCCATTTTTCACATTTCTAGATTTAGAGGTCTGCTGCTTCTTTAAATAGCATGTACAGTGAGCCAATTAAGTTATGTAACCTGGAGGTTTTATTCATATACAGAGTATCTATCAAAGGAAGACTGGTTTTGTTTGTTTGTTTTTTTTTTATCAGGCTTTGTAAGAAATGCTAATTATTTTCCAAGTCTCAGATGCACAACAGTGTAGGCTGTGGTTATCAAAATGAGGTAACCTGGAATACAACTAAGGCTATCAGTTCTCAATAAAGAACAGTAGGACAGGTCTAAATATAGTCATAAACTTTAAAAGCCAGTTATAGAAAGTCTGTATGGTGAGTATTATGGTCTTCATGCTGTACATACACAAACATAACTGAATCCTTCACTCTTACTACATCTGCTCAGACCAGAACTTGTTCATGCCTTCCTATTTCCTCACCACTAATAAAGTGTCATAAACCTCTCTACTTCAATCACCAAGCAGTATTGTTGTTCTCACTGACCCACCTTTGTTAGTAAATCAGAAATGCAGCAAAGGACACAGCAAGTTTTGCAGGAATAACTCAGCACTGTGTTAGCCTTGGCCATCACCTTTCAATGACCCATTAGTCTTAACAGGACAATAGTTTTTCCTTACATTCTCAAGACTTATTTCTGACCTAACATCTAGAGAGAAGCATTTTGTCAATTGTGGGGCCCATCAAGACATAACATACTGACTGCTACTCTTCGTACATAATCTATTAACTGAAGAATAGGATTATGAAGGTTGGTAAAATGCACACTTGTATCACAGAATGGCTGAGGTGGGAAGAGACATCTGGAGATAGCCTAGTCAACCCCCCCTCCTCAAAGCAGGGTCAGTTACAGCAGGCTGCTCAGGACCATGGCCTGTCAGGGTATGAATATCTCCAAGGACAGAGAATCCATAACCTCTCTGGAAAACTTGTTCCAATGTTTGACCATCCTCACAGGAAAAAATAAAAAGATTTTTTTGTTGTTTAAATAGAACTCCTTGTATTTCAATTTGTGTCCACTGCCTCGTGTCCTGTCACTGGACGGCACTGAAAAGAGCCTTGCTCCATCTTCTTCACTCCTGCCACGGTTATTTATATACATTGGTAAGACCCCCCTGAACCGTCTCTGCTCAAGGCTGAACAGTCCCAGCTCTCAACTTCATATTTCAGGTGCTCCGCTTTCACTCCGCAGTCTGTTGCCTCCCTAGGAAATCAGAGCAGTTCTGCCTTGGACGTGGGCAGGAGGAAAAGCTCCCTCTGCAGCTGGGAACAAGGAAACGATGCCAGGGACTGCTGCTTCCCAGTCTGCGAGGAAACAGAGAGCATGGAAGTCATCTGCAACTCCATCTCTGCCTTCAACAAGGACAGAAAGAAAAGATCCCTGTGCAGCTGGGAAAGTGAGAGCACTGTTGGGGGCTGTGCCCTCACTGGCCTACCATGTGAAGATGCTGAGGACCACACCAAGAGCTGCACCTCCAGATGGGTCCATAACACAGACTATGCAAGCACCTTTATGGCCACACCTCCAGCTCTGCTCAAATGCAGATAAGAAGAAGCTCTGTCTGAGCAGCTGGGACACCAACAGCAGGATCAGGGACTGCAGCTCCCCTAAGTTAGTGCCTTCAGCGTGCCAACCCTAGACCCTTGGCAGGAATCTCACCCTTGAGAACATTATCACGCACAGAGAGCACCTCAAGCCCATCCTGCCTCATACTTTGACAAAAGGCCTTTCGTCCAGACAGCTCTCCTTTACATACTCACTCCATCCCACACCTCCAAAGAGATCTTCTTTACCACACTTTGGCAAACCAAAGTGTTTCTATCCTTTCCAAATTTGAGGGAAATCTACTTTTCTGAGCTTCCTCTGGCTTTCCTCCTCTCCAGGCCCTTTGCCAAGCTACCATGTGAGAAGCTGCCATCCTGGCTTTGTAGGACAAATGGGAACAAAGTCACCTCAAATGTGCCTTTACTGGGACATTCTCTTCTGCAACAGCACCAAACATCTCTTCAGTCAGCAAGCCTAGGCAGGACTCTGCAGTCAAAAAAGGTGCCCTCTGGCACTGTCACATCCGAAGCAGTGTCACAGCCAAAAAGATAGCTTAAACTAAGAACATTAGCAGGCAGTAGATAATTGGGGCAGGGGCAATATCAGAAATTGAGCTCTCAGTTAGAAACTATTACTGACAGATACACTGTAGCAGATGTGGAGGGCAAGATTAACCTAAATTCCAGCTTGGGAACTGAAAGGAAAAGGAAAGAAAAGAAGGACTCTTTTTGGGAGTGAGTAGGGTAGGCAGTTCTGTTGGTATGGGCTTTGTGAGTTTTTTGTTTGCATTTACCCACCTGTACGGCCACTACCGCTTGTTACAAAATAAATACACCAACTGTGAGGGCCCACATCCTTCACTTCTTGGGGTTTGACTTGAGTGCAAATCTCTTGAGAACTCCAACAGAAAACAAGAACACCCCCATAACTCAAAAGGAAAAAAAAATAGTCATGCAGTTCCCTGGGGAAGCTCAAAGTTACAGTGCAGGCAACAGCATCATCCCTGGCTGACCCCACAGATGGGGTGCTTTCTTTTCTCCCTGTGAATGGGAAGAACAAGCACAACAATGTTGGCTCGCTCCATCCTGATCCTCCAGGCAACCCACCTTTCGCCCTCAAGGAATCATCTTCCTCAAGTACTCCTAAAGACAACTGATCAGGAGTCTGGCGAGTCAAGGGCTGCTAGTGATGCGTTTTATACAACTACTTCCCCAGCAGTATTTCCTCCATGTCCCTCTGCACATATGACTACTACATAACTGCAGTACCATTTGCTCTCTCTCGTTGATCTGGAAAACCTTATGGAGAGCAGCTCTGTCAGCAGTGAAACTCTGCCCTTCCACTGGTCTGCTTCTCCCTCCTTCTCTGCATTCAGTTATTTGTCTAATGATTGCAAGCAAGTACAATCTCTACTGATTGTGTAGTTGGGGAGCTGCAAAAGAGCAAATCATACTGTATAACACAAAACGCAGGCTTCAAGAAAGAAATAAACATTTTTGACAGCAAATCTAAATATCAAAACATCTTTCAGGGATCTTACACATCCCCTAGGGATCAAGCCAATGCATTTTTAAACAAACAGGACTGTTCGGCATTTGCAGGCCCCAAAACTGAAAGCAAGCCAAAATAAGATATGAATATCTCTGATATTCCACTTCATTCTAACTCTAAAATACCAATTCTGAAGACATACCAAGCAGACATTAAAAGGCTCTTCATCACGTACATTCTGTCAGCCACCTTAAGCTTTCTTAGGTATAGCTTTATGCATTTTAACTGCACCATTAGTCCTGCAAATGCAATAAACTCAAGTCAGGCCTAACCTATTGAACAAATGTTTGAGACATTGCATCATCAACGTAGCAACAGCTGGAATCTGACCAAGACCTGAAAAACCTCACCTTGCTTGACAGATCAGCAATTACCTGGAAATTTTAAAAAGACAATTAATACTTCACAGGTAACTCACTTCAAGGATGGGCAGCACTGTATTTCTGTTTTGGGCAGCTTGACAGTATTATTTCCTCTGTACAGATTTCTAAATGTATTCATGTTATTGAGCTGCTAGAGGGCGACCGTCCATAAGATCACTCTGAACTCTGATGTAAACCCAAAAGCCAGGTTGTTCAGTTAACTGACAAATCCCATACGCTCTGTCCCAAGTCACATACAGAAACCCCCTACACCTGACTGCATTCATGGCAAGGATGCTCCCAAGGCACGGACTTCGGAGGATTGTGTTTGGTTGGTCTCACAGTTTAAAATCTCTCTCCAGGTCCTTTCTCAAAGAACACAGCACCCTGCTGACTACTGTGAAGGAAGGGAACTGCATTTTTGCTACCCTGCTCTGTCTTGCTTGTCAAAACAGCTTTGTCTGGAAGCTGCAGAATGGAGTGCGTCAGCACAGATCTAGGAACAGATCCATAGAATTGCTGTAGCAGAATTAAGCAGAGGATAGGAAAATATTGTATAATATGTAATAAACAGAGGGCATTTCATCAAAGTTATTAGCAAAAATAGTTTTAAGACCTTCACATTTTCATAACCTACAGAAAAAGACCACAGTTTGAGAGGTAGTGGATCATATACCAGTAAGAAAACTATTTGGAGACATCTCAGCATTTCTAATCCAGTATAAAAACATAATATTTCCTTAATAACAAAATTTGATCTCCAAAGAAACATTTTTTCATAAGGAAACACAAATATGTGCCTGAACAATCCATATGAAATTTGCTTAAGAAGTCTGCTTGTTGGAGAAAGAGATACATAAGAAGGAAATCCTATCACCAGAATTTATCACAGGCAGCATTCTTTTCCACTAGAGTCACAACTGCAGTTCCCAAACCAGAAAAACTTGAAGCCAAGCCGTAAGTCTGTGTTAGGCATAACCAGCAGGGTTTGGGTGGCAGGAGACTGGCTGCAGGGGTCACCCCTGTGGTCCTGGACAGCTTGGCAATGGACGGAAACAAGCCACCACGTGCCAACTCTGCAATCACTCAGACATAGTTAAGAAAGGGCAATAGCCACTGGGGGCAGGGGACACAGGAGGAGGTCGTGGAGATGCACAACAGGAGACATGAGAGGGAACATGTGGAAGGGGACATTATTTGGCACAGGGCTGGAGACAGACTCTTGGAAGGAGGCACTTCATGTCACCTCCCAGGGGACTGAGGCTCACAAAGAAGCCCATGCCGGAGCAGAGGAAGCAAGTAAGATGGAAGGAACAGTGGCAGAAAAGTGAAAGATTCAACAATTGGCAAAAAGGAAACTGCCATGCACTGATCCAACCTCCTGTGCCACCTGTCACCTCACCAAAAGGACTGAGCATAATGTGCAATGAAAAGAAGGGGAGTGGGGACTAGGAAGGGGACAGGGGATGTGTCTGGATTGAAGCTGAACCTGGGGAAAGCCGTGTTTGCCAAAAGTGCTCATTATCTTCGTTTCTCTACAAATGTCTAAACTCAAAGGATTCCCACTTGGGAAACAAAGGCTGCACAGGCTTTGGCAGTTTCTCAAAACCTTCTGCTTCTCCAGATTCTTAACCTTTCTCTGCCTTAATAGAGAGCCTTTAGAGTCATTTCACAATACATTTCATGAACAGCTTTCAATGCTATCTCATCAACTCTCTACAGCTCTGCTGACAGAGCACTGCCAGATCACCTTCTAACCACAGTTGTCTTACCAGTTCTTCAACATGACTACAACCAGCTGGGGCTAAAGACTGACCCAGTTTTGGAGTTTAATCCCTTTTGCACTGAAAGAAGAAAGCTCATTCCTCAGCCTTTCCACAGGAATTTCAATGTCTGTGCTAGCATAATATTAGCATAACATAAAGACCACACAGGAATGCCTCCTCTGTGTCCCAGTGAGAAATAGGTTTCTCTCCATATCACTTTACAATAAACTCCTAACGAGCAGTGCATGACAAGAAAGCAAAATCCTTCTATTCTAGCTGGGGTGGAAAAATCAAAGTAGAGATTTACAAAGTAGGCTTGGCCATATATATCATTACCACTGCAAGCTCAGTGAATGCTCAACTTTCATAAAGCTGTATTCATATTATCCCTTAGAGATGGGAAACAAATTTGCTCAGCTCTGTTTGCCACATACTTTAGGCGAGCTCAAAGCTGTATGGCTTCTCTAAGGCACATGAGCAGTTCAGTCGGCGGAGATCCTGACAATTGGCTAAAGCTTAGCACAGTGCTAACGTGGCTTCCATTTGCCAGCAAAACACAGTGGAGGCAAGCTTCAAGTTTTACTGCATGCCAAAGAGCGCAAACATGGTGGCGCACGGAGCTAATGCAGGTTCTTTCCATGGCTTTATTTCCAGCACACAGCACAGGCAGTAACTAGAAGATGCTTCTTAGTTTCCCGTAGCAGAGGGAAGTAAAAATGGGAGATGAGCTTAGTACAGCAGTAGTTGTGTTTCCTTAATTTTAACTTTGTAACAACAGCTCAGCTATTGCCCTTTGTTAGAACTAACTGCAACTCTAGTGCATGACAAAATGTCACTCTAAGTTTTATCAGCAGGGACAGTATATTTATACGTATTTTTCTTCCCTACAGTAATGGCAATAAATTATCATTTTTACAGCAAGAGATAGGTAGTTGCTGGTTACAAAATCTGCTGGAATTTAGAGCAATCCAGCTAATGTTGCTTGATTTCCTCTTCCCTCTAGCAGAGGTGTGTGTCAAACCCAGTAAATGTTGACTTTACAGCCTGTTTCAACTTTCCAACTGGTCCCACCCTGTTATTAAGGAACCAGAGCCCCTTTAGTCCCAACTGACCAAACTGGCTGCCATAAACAGAGAAAAGATACATTTTAGTTATGTATCTAATTTAGTTTTTACGTATTTAACTTATTTTTCTAATACTCAATAGAAGTATTCTGGTAACAAAAATACCTTATCCACTTTATCCTGCTGTACATCATGGTCCAAAACCACCATTGTCTTTCCTGATGTACCTTGCCTCTCCTATGTTTTAAAAGCACTACAAAAGGTATTTATATTCAGCACCATTACGTCTGTCACACCACTATGCATTAGTAACATGAAATCCATACAACAGGCTTAATTTTATTGATAGAGGAACTTACGTTTACGGGTTTTGGCCTTTGGATACTAGAGGATGCACTAGTATTGGTCAGCTAACTTCTTCTAATGAGTCACCAAGGGTCAGAAGGGAAGAATACCCTAACGTTATTATACCAGGTCCAAGCCCACTCATCTGTACACTTCAAAGGGAACCCTACAGTGTCCCAAAAGAAGCTCTGCTCCTTATCATTCAAATAGAAAAGAATCCTTTAGCAATTCATCCACCTATTAAGGCAATCCTCTCCCCGTCAGCCTTTTCTACACTGTAACAGGACTGTAAGTCATTTGAGTGTTAGGGTTACATTACAAAGCAATAACCTAATTTGACTTGAAAAACAAAACAATTGCAAAGTGGCCTCACCATACTCTGCTTGCTTCCTGATGGGCAAACATACCTCTCTTTGCAAAGCATCATCAGGTTGTGCAAGAAGTTGAACAGCTGCTTCACTTTCAAATATCTTCCCGGGGAATGGTGTAGTCTCCGGGAGAGACGATAGTGACAGCCTCTCTATAGAGCGTTCAGTGACAGAGGTCAGTTCAGAGCTGTTTTTATTCAGAAGGCTTTCCACCATCCCAGCCTCCCCTTTCTTTTCAGCAAACTCTTCTTGGTTATCTCCATCATCACCTACAGAAGAGTTGAAGCCATTTTCACCTGCCACCATCAGGCCCCAGTCAGCATAATCTGTGCTCTCCTTCTGCTCATGTTTGATGCTCAACTGAAAGGGGTCCTGCTCCAACTCTTTATAATCGTCAATGTATTCAGGTATCTCCTCAAGGCTGGGATCTTTGCCAAGCAGAGACAGCTCCTTCAGGCTACTCACTTCCTCAGATGGCTGATTCTGGAGTCCCACGGAGTGGACCATGCTTGGGATCACTTGCCCAAATCCTAGCAGCGAGGCTGGCCTCTGAGAAGGTCTCAGCACAAAAGTAAGATAGGACTTTACAGTTTCAATTTTTTTAGGTTCACAATTCTCTTTGTGTTGGCAGTTCACGATGTAACAGCGTCGTTCAAACATCCAGGACAAGTCACAACCAGAGAGGTCACAACATGCTGCGATGCAGTCGGACACTGACATAGCATGAGGAACTCGCATAATTTTAGTGGTTTCTAAGTTGGGAGATATTACTGCATCTGAGTACGTGGCTCCTTCTCTGCACTGCTCACAACTGGAACCTGAAACAACAACACCAACATAAGGCACAACACTACAACCAAGCCATAATATAGTTTACTGTAACCAAAAATGGCTTATCACAGGAGACAAGATAAAGACAGGTGGTACCCTGCTTAAATAAGCTCATTTCCTTTCACTAACATCACCACTAATTTTTTTTTTCAGCATGTCCCTTTGCAGGATTATTTGTACTTTGGAGGATTTTTCAGTGTAGGATCTTGATACGTTTTACAAAGCGCCTCTTACTCCCCTTTACTACAAATACATAGAGATGGAAGTAAGTTACCAATACCTAAAAACAAGAACAAGGAAGAAAAAAAATTAAAATCATGGGTTACCTCCATTACCCTCTTAGCATAGTGAGCAATGCATGTTTTAAAACAAAACCCAAATAATATCCTGTAACATGTCATTGTTTCATTTGAGGGAGAAGGCAGCAAAAATCTACATAGGAGAAACATTTGACATTTCATTTGAACTTCATGAAGAGTCCCTCATACCAACATAACTCTTGAGCTTAATATAAAAGCTGGATCAAATTCTCAATTTTTTGATGCTTTACCCACTAATTCATGTGAAATCCCAAGAGCTTGCTCCATTAGGGAGCATCTTTCCCTCCTTTGCAGTGAAGTTGTAATCTTTTAGTATGACATCAGAATTATTTTCATAGCACATCACAGGCCGAGTGTGAAGTGTTCAAATCAAGCATGAGTCAACATACTGTACATCTCAGCCAATTTTTAACATCTTTTCTAGGTGTTTTTTTCCTGGTTATAACTACTCTTCAGAATTCCTCTCTCCAAAATGCAACTTGAAAAACCTGATCATGCTTCAAAAAACAGTTGAGTAAAACCAGGACATTCTTCTTAACGTAGTTTTCAACTAGACCTACTAACTCAACCAACGAAAACAAGATGTCACCATTGTGGAGCTAACACAATAATGGAAGACAAAGCTGACTCTGCCTGCTTTGCACGTCATTAACAGTTGAGTTCTGACAGCAAAAACTTCATTATTCATAATAGTATATGGCAGGAGAAAAAGAAAAAGGCAGCTTGACCAATGGGTTCCAGCTCAAATGTGTTGAGCTAATGGGCAGGAAAAATCAAATCAATGAGTAGCAATAGGCCAGCAACAGGGGTTAGGTCTGACCATGACTTAACCCTTGGAGATGCAGACATTTTCCTACACATGCAGTGTGTCCAACCACCGCACTACAGTTCATACCACATCTTCTGGGCTGATCTGCAGTACACGGCTTCACAATACACGATCTGAATACACCTACCGAAATACCTGTGGGGCATCATACTGCCTGGGATGAATGTACAGCTTGCAAAGTAGGTTAAGTTCAATGCAAAAAACCCAAAACAAAAAAAAAATGCACCACACACTGAGGGATAGAGGGGACAATGCCTTATGACGGTTTTGCAGAACTGGCTATTTGGGGTGAGGAGAAACATGAAACAAAAATAAATTTTAAAACAGATCAATGACTTACAAATAAGTATAGCTGAATAGGAAGCTGACAAAAAGGATAAACAGCTTCAAGTACCATTTTTCTGACTCCAGCTACTCCTTAACAGAGAACTCGGATGCTGTTTACTCTTCCACTTTACACTTTCAGTGAAAAAACTATCCAGGGGAACATGAATTTAAAACAACCTATCCTGTTGTAACACAGCTCAGACATGAAGTATCTTTATCTGTATTCAGGAGATGCTCCGGATTTGTGCATTTTTTTCCCTTTCACATTGCATATAAATATTCCCTCTATATTTCCTTTCACCTCCAAGAACGTAAGACCCTGGCAGAGACTGAATTGTCATCACAAGTCTTTCCTTTAAGTTGTCCACACAACTTAAGACAGGGGAATCATCAGAGCTCTGAGTTAAAATGAAGTATAGGAGTCTGGCCATTCTGTCCTTTTTCAACCCTTATCAATTTAGTTAATCCTGTAAGTCAGCAGGGAGATGAAAAACAGGCCTTTAATAGGATAAAACAGAAACAGGATGTGCTGGGAATGTGCAATATTAGGTCAGTAACAACTCACTATAATTAAGACTTTAAGAACAGCACTATTAAGGTGGGTCAAAAAACTCCTTTGAGGGCTGTTTTCACACCTTCCCTTCTTTACCTCATCCCTGAAGGGGAAGTGACCAACCTGTTAAAAGACATTTGAAAGTTTCATTATTTATTTCTTCAGAAAAGAATGACCAACAATTCTTGTCTTAGAGACAGCCTTCCACAACTGAAATAATCGAAAGCTCTAACCTGTGGCTAGACTTCAAGTCCTCACTCAGTCTGATGTCAAACAAAGCTTCAAATCTCACTTGGCCACTTTCAGTTTGATACATCAGGTATTACACTGCAGAGTCAGCCTCCCACGAAATCGATGGTGTTTCAGTAGCCATAGAGAGAAACAAGTCCAGCATATTCTTAAGGTAATGCATGACTTTGAACCTAAATCTCCCAAGCAACCATCCTAGCTACCCGCTTTTTGAAATGTCAGAAGGCCTTGCTTTTATCCCAATAAGGAATAGAAAAAACATTAAGCTTCAGAATTTCTGTACAATGGAAAAATTATTTCCCTGCCAATTCTAAATTAAATCTAACAGTGTAATACAAATATCAAAGTAATCCAAGTTTCATCTCTTGCTTCAGCTAGTTACACCTGAATTAAATTCTAGCAGTAGGTGGACAAGAATGGATGAATTTAGCAGGCTATTTCAACCTGACACTAGGTGTGTCCATTTTGTCTTCAGATGGAAAACCTGTAAGATCTACTTAGTATGAACGTAATCTGATCTCTAGTTTCACATTCCTCTTCACTCTGTCAAATCTCCAGTCTGCAATGGGCTCAGGTAAGAGACAGTGAGGTCTCTTATTTACAGAAAATTTACTGAAAGTGTGTTACATGAAAGGTCACATAATAACATTCGTGTCTGCCATCTGAGATCGTAGCACAGTTGTCTTCCTTTAGTTAACTGAACTCAAATTAAAGCACTGTACCATGTTATGTCGATAGTAAGACAACACTGACATATCCAGAGACCTAGTAAGGCAAGCTGGTTACCCTAAAAAAAGCCCCATGCTCCCACCAAAACCCTAATAAACAGTCACACCATGGAATATAGCTTCATTTTAAAGAGATTCCTTCCTTTAGCGAGGAAACACCCATACTCTTCTTTGAGCCGCATACTATCACTCTTCCACATCTTGGTGCATGAGTCCACTGATGTCAAGAGCCCAGCTGGAACACAGTTGTTCCTCTGTCACAGCTGGCTGGAGACCTTTCCTCAACTGGACATGGAGACTTACTACAAAAACTAACAGATGCTCTTTCCCCTCTCCAGCAGGCTCATACAACCACGGGCACCTGAACGACTTGGAGGCTAATATTCTTTAGCCAGTAAGCAGCAAATTGTGACAGTGTACTAACACCGGGTTCGTCATGACTAATTACCGCAGTCTGAAACCCAGCAAGGACAGAAGTACCCACTTGTGGGCTGGTCTATTTGTTTTCCCTAGCAGCAAAGAGTATAACAAGAAGCAGAAAGAAGGGGCAAGAGGGAATGTGCAATAGAGAAGAGCTCAGATTCAGACCTTGCACCAAGAAAAGTCGTATTTGACCAGAATCACCTCCCACTACCTTCTTGCTGGCAGCACAGCACTGAGAGCTCAGGTGGCACACTATTCTCACAGCGTAAAAGTCTCTGAACTATGTGAGCATGGAAGGTCCTATAGCAGTTTCCTACAGGAAGAGTAGGACTGTCTCTGCCTTCCTGACATCTGCTCCCTCCACTCTCTTTAAGCAGCAAATTAGTTCCATTCTATTTTTAGAGTTAATGATTTTTTTTTAATCTACCCAAGTAACTTTTACCTCATTTTGGTGAATTCTGAGAGGAAAGACGTATCAGTAAGAAGTAAGTTTTGTTTTTCCTACCACCATAATAACACATTGAAACAATTTTGATAAGGTTCCGGAAGCAAAATAAAAATAACTTATTTTTAATTGCAGTCACCTAAGAGGAGAACTTGCACTCCAATTTTCAAGCTAGAGCCAGCTTCCACAGCAGTTATAAACCCCTAAAAAGCACACTTTGTATCATCAATGCTGAAAAAGGCTTATACTCCAGCAGCTTTAGTAAGGGCCTATAGAAAGTATCATCCTGGAAACCAGAAAAGCCATATTACTGAGAACTTAAACATCTGAAATGTCACTGCATCAGCTCCTCTAGCAACGGCTAACATCTCCGTGCACCATGAATGCATTTTCATTCTTCTTCTACAGGCTGCTTTTAGGTTATTTGGTGTTTCCCCTCCCTTTCCCTGAAATCTCACAGGTCTTTAAACAGGGATACATCCAGGTACCAAAGTACTCTTTTGGGCCTCAGTAAGGATGCTGACTGCAGATTAAGGTGAGTAGAAGGAGAACAAATAGACAAAAAAAAAGGCTCAGTTACTTTTAAGTAACTGAGCAAATCCTCAACACAAAGCTAAAGCCAATAGTATTCTACTCACATCTACAAACAATGAGATGAAAAGCTTTTGTGGCCATTACAGCAGCCTTCATGACATTTATCATTCACTTCTTGTGTCTAGGATCTGTCAAAGCTCCCTAATTAGTTCAGTGGGCCTGATGGTCCTCTCCAAGTATTGTCTTCATTCCATGAATTGTTGTCCCTGTTTGCCACTGATAAACCAACTAAGTGCTATTTAAAGAAGAAAAACAAAAACCCAACAAAAAACAAAAACCCCACACCTAAAGAACACTTCTCCCTCCCTCCTCTCCTCCCCCTCCTTTTTTTTTTTTTTTTAAGCAAGCTGTGGATATGGTCACAATCCACAGGTGCCCAAACCGCCGATCAGATCCCCATTCTTCACTTAATTTACACATGAGCATCTAAGCACACTGAATCAACAGACTGAATGAATGACACTGGGTATTTGCAGTTGGAGACTAGAAGGGTAGATGCATGGGTGCAGCCACTACATCCCTCCATGAGGAAACACCAGACCACTTCCAACAGAGACGTGGACAATGTGAACTAACCTGGCGTACCGCATAACTCACTATCATCTCAGAGATCATAATCAGGCATTACACCATCCTGCCTCTCTGGAAAAACCTGTATGAACCATAACACATTACTAGAACATCTCTCCATGACAGTATAAGTAACAAAGAATGCACTGCAACTCCAGGCTAGTTGTTCCACTGTCATTTGAAAGGCACACCTACATCTTAAAGTGTCCTTTGACAGTCCTGGCCTGTGTTTCATGTGTTAGACACATGGGAAGAAAAGGGCATTCATCTTATTCTTCGAAGTCCAAAACCAGCAGTATTGAAATGCGTTGAAAATTGACGGCTTGTAATGTATTTAGAAACACCTACGCTAGTGTAAAGAAAAGGATACTGGTGATGTCTAGCAAAGACTCTGAGCAGTCACATAATCAATGGCTGGGCTGCATGGAGTTAAAAAAAGGAGACTAGACTGCACAACACCTGTGACTGCAATTACCTGCCAGTCCATCTTCGCATCTTTGTTAGAGTGGCTAATCTCAGCACAAAGCACCACAATATGAACACAGTATGAGAAAACAGAGAATCAGCCATGAGAATGCTATTATATCTGCAGAAATGTATTTCAATAGCAGTGTTTGCAAGGTCTGCCAGATTAGAATATGACTGTTCAAGATGAGAGCTAGACTGAATTGATTCCAAGGTGTTGCATTGCCAGTTGCAAATTAAATTGTTGTTTCTGTGGTGGAAAGCAATGCCTTTATCTCTTATAGGGGGAAAAAACCACAAACGGTTTTGGATGCATTGGCATAAAAATTATTGATTTTTATTAATGGCCAGAATAATTTAAATCTATTTCATATAAGCTGATTTAATCAATGAATGGATATAAGCCAGTGAAATGAGACTGGCATTATAAGGAATGCCTATGTGGAGAAATCAAGAGCTGCATCCTCAGACTAATGTTTGTGCCTCTCAGGAGGCTTGAGCTGGATGTGGCAATAGGTATTAGTGTGTACCACATATGCCATCTACCATGCCTCTGTCACTCAGCATTTTATGCAATTTGCATGATTGACTTCCCAAACGTGGAAGTACCCAGTGACAGAATGACTTGCTAGGTACTTGGCAGCCAGCCAAAGTCAACCCACCGTGTTCATGAAAATCAGTCAAACACTATTAGCCAAAAGCCACCACGCACAAAATTTAAAGAGTCATCTAAACAGGAGAAAGTAGCCCACCGCTATTTCTTCTGACAAACCAGAGCATATTCTTCAATATCCTTCCAAAGATAGTAACTAATGAGCCCATTTCTCTATTCTCTCAATGATGCAATGCTAGCCTTCTCGTTCTCTGAAGTTAAAACAAGTGGTAAGAAAAACTTTTTTTTAAATAAAAAGTAGCCTTTAGAAGCACAGGTTCACGTGAAGAGAAAAAAAATGCAGAATGAACATCTAGCAAATTCCTGAACCTGAGTCAATTCACCTTAAAGCCTGCACAAAAAAGAAGTCCTTTTAACTTAACAAACGTGAGCATCCACTGATGTATTTCAGCAAACATATCCTGGAAATCAGCAAGTACCTTCCAGTTCAGTTACAATTAATATTTACTGGATGGAAAATACTGCATACTATTGAGATGGAAATAAATAAGTACTAAAATTTATACTAAAATAATATGTGATACTAGAACATATTAGGCCCTAAGCACTGTGTGCTGGTACCTGAGATACAGGGAGAGGCTTGGAATAGAGCCAGCAGTCTGAGTGTAATGCTCTTGTTCTCAGATAGTGTAGCAAAATTGCAACTAAAGAATGAACACAAGAATTTCTATATGCACATGGAGGATATTATAGCCTGCTAACAATTAATAGCATTATCAAAAGCATAAAACTGTGACATTCTCTATAGCCAAAATTTCAGTATTTACTGTACATTACTGCCTTCTATTGAAGTTGCTGTGGGTTTTTTTTTTTCCTAAAGATACTGGCATGGACCCTACAACAGGTACTCAATATCTCATAGGAGAGCATTTTATTTATTTACAAAAGGCATACTTATTCTTTACTACAGCAACAAAAACCTCAGCTCCATGTTCTCCTCAAAAAGCTTGGCACTACGAGATCCTCAGGGTGATCTTGAGGACAACTTCAAGCCAATTATGAGCATACCTGTAGTTAATGCCTGTTCCCCGTCATCCAACATTTCCAAATTCAGTAGTCAATTTAAGGCCTAGCACATTAGCAAGGCCCTCCCTTATGAAACAGCCAATCCTATTTATACTACAGGAGATGAAAGCCAGATAACCGAGTATTTTCTCAATTCCTGATAATACAGATACTGCCATTATCTCCACAGCCAGAATTCAAACAGTGTCTTTTAAAGAAATAAACCCCATATTTGTATATATTGTTCTGTAGTTGCCATGTCAAAACTGCCTGCACCAGATTAAGTCTCACTATGACATAGAGGCAGTATTAAGAATTACTATCATTCTTCATCTGTCTGATTATGGAAATAATTTACCTATATCTGTGGCTGAAGCAGAAACTTACAGGATTTTCCTGTGGTCTTTGAAAGGAAATACATGCCTGTAAGAGCAGATGATGAAGTGAGAGATGTAAAAAAATGCATTTATGCTTCTCATAAATCAACCATCCTATGGCACTTCAGAAGAAAAAAGGTAGCTTAGAACACAAGCAATACATCGTTCTTAAATTGCTGTCCTGCAAGAGAAAGAGAAGGAAAACTCTTTGAACTCTCCTACTTCTGCCTCATGCGTCTCCCCTGAAACAGCCCTATTGAAATTGGCTTCAAGCAGCTACTCACAACTGCTTTCCTCCATTGCTATCAACTACCAGTTACGAAACTGTACCTTACAAGAACTTTTTGCACTAAGGAGTCACAAGATTTCCCAGCTCTTGCTTTATTCATATTTCATTCACACCTGCATACACACTCCAGGAGCATTTCCTTGACTCATTCTGTGACACCCAGACACACAAGAAGTAAACTCCTACCTGTTATTGCCCATAGTAACATGCAGAGAACACCAAGTCCAAATGCCATGCTGCACCAGGAAGGCAGTGACAACTGCTTTTCCAACCAGCTGCGTGGAAATTGTATGTCTTAACGTCGGTTTCCTCTAATATTGCTTACTCTGCTGTGGCCATGAAGCACTGCAACAGACAGCACAGGAAAAAATAGGTCAGATGTGAGCAGTAATTAGAATGTCACAGTAAAAGCCAATAGACAGGTTAAATGCAGGCTTTATTTTTACTTCCTGACTTCTGGATGGATGATATAGTAGATCGGGCAAGCTGAAGAGCTTTGGGACAACAAAGATACAGAACAAATTACCTACCTGGAAATTGCATTCTCTGGAGATGCAGAGATGTCCCAGAAAGATTTGCACGCTTAGACTCCTATACCTCAAAACCCACAAATACTCTGTTATCCAGGCCCTGGTTTTGCTCTCAGTTTAAACAGAAACTAGTAGGTACCCTTAACTGAGGAATCACAGGCAGTATCCTCTGTGCTAAAATCCATGCAGTGTCAAGTCAGCACTGAAATGAACTATGCAGACTCACACAATTAATCCACAGAATGGCTGAGGTTGGAACAGACTTCTGGAGGTCACCTTGTCTACCCCTCCTGCTCAAGCAAGGCAACCTGGAGCAGGCTGCCATGGACCACATCCAAACAGATCTGAGTATCTCCAAGGATGGAGACTTCTCAACTCCCCTTGGCAACCTGTGCCAATACTTGCTCACCCACACAGTGAGAAAGTGTTTCTAGATGTTCAGAGGGAACCTCCTGTATTTCAGTTTGTGCCCGTTGCCTGCTGGCCTGTCACTGGGCACCACCTGGCTCAATCTTCTTTACACCCTGCCTCCAGGTATTTGTATATACTGAAGAGTTCCCTCCAAGCCTTCTCTAGGATGAACAGCCTCAGCTCTCTCAGCCTTTCCTCATAGGAGAGATGGTCCAGTCCCTTAATCATCTCCAAAGGACTCTCTTCCGTAGCTCCATATTTGTCCTGTACTGAAGAGCCCAGAACTTGACACAGTACCCAAGGTGTGGTAGAGATCACTTGGCCAAACTGAACATCCATAAGTCCATGGGCCCTGACGAGATACATCCGCGCATGCTGAGAGAGCTGGCAGATGTTATTGCTTGGCCGCTCTCCATCATCTTTGAAAGGTCATGGAGAACAGGAGAGGTGCCTGAGGACTGGAGGAAGGCCA
>VYZM01001003.1:27220-39496 GCA_013398915.1 Dromas ardeola | reverse complement strand
GACAGGGAACTACTGGAGAGAGTCCAGCGTAGAGCAACAAAGATGATTGAGGGATTGGAGCATCTCTCTTACGAGGAAAGGCTGAGAGAGCTGAGACTCTTTAGCCTGGAGAAGAGAAGGCTGAGAGGAGACCTTATTAATGTTTACAAGTATCTAAAGGGTGGGTTTAAGGAGGATGGAAACAGGCTCTTTTCAGTGGTTCCCAGTAACAGGACGAGGGGTAACGGGCACAAGCTGGAACATAGGAAGTTCCAATCGAATATGAGAAAAAACTTCTTTACGATGAGGGTGACAGAGCACTGGAACATGCTGCCCAGGGAGGTTGTGGAGTCCCCTTCTCTGGAGACTTTCAAGACCCGTCTGGATGCAGTCCTGAGTAATGTGCTCTAGGCAATCCTGCTTTAGCAGGGGAGTTGGACTAGATGATCTCTAGAGATCCCTTCCAACTCTGAAATTCTATGATTCCGTGTGCCTCACCAAGGTTGAGTAGAGGAGAAGGATCACCTCCACTTTCCTTTAGGAGCAATGCTCCTCCTAATGCAGCTCAGGAGACCATTAGCCTTCTTTGCATCAGGGGCACAGTGCTGTCTCATGGTCAACTTGGTGTCCACCAGGATGCCTAGGCCCTTTTCTGCCAATATGCTTTACAGCTGGGTGGTCCCCATGGAGTTGTTCTCCCCATGGGCACTTCACGAGGTTCCTGTCCATCCATTTTTCCAGCGTGTTAAGGTTCCTCTACATGGCCGCACGACCCTCTGGCCTACCCACCACTCCTTCCAGTTTTGTGTCATCAGCAAACTTGTTGAGAGTACACTCTGCCCTGTCATCCAGATCATTAATAAAGATGTTAAACGGGACTGGACTCAGTACTGACCCTTGGGGTATACCTCTAGTTACTGGCCTCCAACTAGACTTTGTGCCACTGACCATCACATTCGGGCACAGCCATTCAGCCAGTTTTCAATCCACCTCACTGCTCATCCAGCCCATACTTCAACAGCTTCTCTACAAGGATGTTATGGGAGACACTGTCAAAAGCCTTACTGAAGTCAAGGTAGTCAATATCCACTGCTCTCCCCTGCCCCCAAGACAGACTTCTATAATGAAATAACTAAGAGGTTGGTCAAGCATGACTTTCCCTTGGTGAATCTGTTCTGGCTCTCAGCTATGCAGGCAGTGACCTCCAGTTGAAAACAGATGATTTCTTAAGCCCTTCCAGCTGAACCTACTAGCGTACACCTGCCCATGCTGATCACATGCATGTTTATTCTAATGCACTACTCAAGTGGGGTTTTTAGTGTTTTATTTCAGAATGTTCAAACTAAACCACAGAGCCATACAGAGCATACAATTTTTATAAACTTCACATTTAAACAGATTTTTGAATGTTTCTGTTGCTTTTGAGAATGAGAACAGAGGAACATAGATAGGATGGACAACGTAATAAATATTTCCTACTTATTAACATGTCTACCCCAAATACCTTTAGCAGACTGAGGGGGAGTTAAGATATTATTATGGTAAGACCATAATTCCACACACAGTATTTCTCCTGTTTCTATGGAAATCTGTCTCGATTGGGAAAAGTTGTTAGCCACCAAAAATTGTGATTTGCAGAACAGCTTATTAGTGAAACTCAAGGTTTCTGAGATATTGTGTATTTGCTGTAACCTTCACTCATTCCCAGAAGCAGCCAAATGGACCAGATGCCTAAGAGAGACTTTCAGTCCTTTAGCCTAAGGAAAAATGCGTCAGGCTTGGCATCAGAACATCACGAGGTCAGAATTAACCCTGATTAGAAGGCAGAAAAATAATTTTGTTTATTTTATAGGCCTTTTTACTCTGCAAGGCCAACTTTACTATCTCACTGCCACTAAAAGGAGACAAGTAGCAGCTTCTATATCCTACAGAAGAGATGACTGAGGCATACACATGATTACTTCTAGCAACACTAAAAAAACAAATGCTGAGAGACCGTGAAAGATCTGCAGTAGATTTTTGCCACATTAGTTGTCCTAAGTTCAGAAACACAGATACTTGTAGCAAACAGTTGTGGGGTTTTTTTGTTTTTTTTTTGTTGTTTTTTTTTTTTTTTAATTTATATTAAGAAAACATGAGTTACCAAAGCTACAAAATGACAGACTTTAGACTGCATGCACAATCTTCATTGAATCCTTATGGGACACATCATGTGAGGATACAGTGAATGCATAAAAGCAGCACTGTGTCCTCCAGTGCTTCTTTGTGGCTACAAATCTATTGATGTTTAATTTCCACAAAATAAAAGAGCTTGTGGTCACTGCAAAACTAGCTTGCATTTCCTGATATTAGGATCAAGCTCAGATACAAAGCACATGAGGACACAATTCAGTGCATAGCTTCTGATCCACAGATGAGAACGTAACTATGAGAAATGGCATGCTTTCTTAAACAGCTGAGACAGTAAACCTGTCTGCAGTCTATGCAGGCAACACTCCTCTTATCTTCCCTGTGATACCGTACTGTTCCCACAAGTGCAAGTTGCATCACACAAACACAAGAGACATTAAAATTTAAGAAGGCAGCCAGCCATGAGATTTCAGCAGTCAAAAATAACAGGCCACAAGATTAATTTTCTAGCTGAACCTCTATCCTTCACTGATATCACCAAGCCTAATATTTTTCTAACAATATGAGCAGACAGCACTGCTGGTAATGACTTTGGAATTTCTTGTCTCTTAACAATTGAAGTCTGACTTGCACTCTTAGCTAGATGAGGGGTGGCAGCCTTGAGGGGTGGATAGGTAGGTATGGTAAAAATATGTATGTATTATATTGCCTTACTCTGAAAGCCGTGTTTCTCTGTTCCAGCTGGCAACTTTTGTGGTGCTCTAGCCAACAGAAGAAGGGGGAATTCTGAACTGATCCCTCAATACAAGCATGTTGACTTCACGATCCCTTAAACATATGCGGTTGCTTATCAGGACCACAACATCTTTTGGTAGATAACACATGAAGTACAACAGCTTTCCAAGGAAAAGGAATTGCCTGTATTGTCCCCCTGTACTCCAAATCTCACTCTGCATTTTAGTTCACCCGGACTTTAATGCACTCAAGTAATTTTCTCCCTTAGAGAGAGAAAGGGGTCAGCCAAGCAGAACTATATTGCCACCTCCTACACATAATTAGGCCAGGGCTACAACAGTAAGGACATGTACAGACTGAATTACCTGTACCTGGGAATACATTCAAACGCTAGAGCAGCAGACAGCAAATACAGCATTAAGGCAGTATGCTGGTACCCGACAAAAGGACATGTGCAGGCACTAGGAGTTCTAACATTAACAGGTATTGTATGAACACACATGATCAAAACAGACACAGGTTAGGCTTCTAAATAAAGGGGATAACTTTCAAGCCCTTCCACAGATGCGGAAGGTATCATGGAGTCACCAATGCCTATGACCTGTGCAAAGTCACCTTCCTCTCTCTCACAACTTTCTAACAATAGGTACCTATACTTGAAAACAAAACCACAAGTACTGATGGAAAGTTATTGCAGCTACAGGATATAGCTATAATTGCAAACATCTCTGCTTTATTCAGAGGGGCTCCCATAGGTCTTGTTGAAGGCTGACATTGGATTGGCATTACATCCCAACTCTAAATCAATTTCCTCGGCCAAGTTCAGGGCACGAAGAGCAAGTTAATGGTGCTAAAACAACAAACTGAATAGCTGAAAACACCCTGCCATGTTATACTGGATGGACTACATGCTCCACTAGTTCCACTGGCACCCACAGCTCTGTCAACTGCTAAGTGACAGCAACTGAACAAATTAAAACAAAACAGCAGTGCTTTGTGGAAAGAGTAATTTTATTCTACGAGATTTAAATAGCCTTTATTACAACTGCTGTGGAGAGAGCAAACAACAGTGGAAATCCTAAAGGTGAGACACTCAGCAGGGGTATATGGTGTCAAGAATTATTTACAGGGAAGAAAAAAACGTTTAAAACACACCCATGAATGGCAGAACTGCTCTGCTGAGAAATTAAAACACTATTATTAGTGTCAGGATTTACAACAAACTATGGCATAAAATAATAAGCAGAAAAAGGTCAGAATAATTCAGGATTGTTACTACTACATTTGCAGGTCCTGAGGGAACTGGCGGATGAAGTCGCTAAGCCGCTTTCCATTATATTTGAAAAGTTGTGGCAGTCTGGTGAAGTTCCCAGTTGACTGCAAAAGGGGAAACATAACCCCCATTTTCAAAAAGGGAAAAAAGGAAGACCCGGGGGACTACAGGCCAGTCAGTCTCACTTCTGTGTCCAGCAAGATCATGGAGCAGGTTCTCCTGGAAACTATGCTAAGGCACATGGAAAATAAGGACATGATTGTTGACAGCCAACATGGCTTCACTAAGGGTAAATCGTGCCTGACAAATTTGGTGGTCTTCTACGATGGTGTTATAGCGTTGGTGGATAAGGGAAGAGCAACTGATGTCATCTACCTGGATTTGTACAAAGCATTTGACACTGTCCCACACAACATCCTTGACTCTAAATTGGAGACACACAGATTTGATGGATGGACCACTTGGTGCATAAGGAACTGGCTGGATGGCCACACTCAAAGACTTGCGGTCAACGGCTAGATGTCCAAGTGGAGACCAGTGACATTCCTCGGGGGTTGGTATTGGTGCTGTTTAACATCTTTGTCGGCAACATGGACAGTGACATTGAGTGCACCCTCAGCAAGTTTGCAAATGACACCACGCCATGTGGAGGGTCAGCATGCTGGAGGGAAGGGATGCCATACAGAGGAACCTAGACAGGCTTGAGAGGTGAGCCCATGCAAACCTCATGAAGTTCAACAAGGTCAAGTGCAAGGTCCTTCACATGGGTCAGGGCAATCCCAAGCACAAATACAGGCTGGGTGGAGAATGGATTGAAAACAGCCCTGAGAAGGACTTGGGGATGTTGGCTGATGAGAAGCTCAACAGGACCCGGCAATGTGTGCTCACAGCCCAGAAGGCCAACTGCATCCTGGGCTCCATCAAAAGAAGCGTAGCCAGCAGGTCGAGGGAGGTGATTCTCCCCCTCTGTTCTGCTGAAACCCCACCTGGAGTACTGCCTCCAACTCTGGAGCCCTCAATACAAGAAGGACATGGACCTGTTGGAGCAGGTCCAGAGAAGGTCCACAAAGAGGATCAGAGGGATGAAGCACCTCTCCTATAAAGACAGGCTGAGAGAATTGAGACTGTTCAGCCTGGAGAAGAGAAGGCTCCAGCGAGACCTTATAGCAGCCTTCCAGTATGCGAAGGGGGCCTACAAGAAAGCTGGAGAGGGACTTTTTATAAGGGCATGTAGTGATAGGATGAGGGGTAACGGCTTCAAACTGGAAAAGGGTAGATTTAGGTTAGGTATCAGTAAGAAATTTTTCACTATGAGGGTGGTGAGGCACTGGAACAGGTTGCCCGGGGAAGTTGTGTAAGCCCCATCCCTGGAAGTGTTCAAGGCCAGGCTGGATGGGGCTTTGAGCAACCTGGTCTAGTGGGAGGTGTCCCTGGCCATGGCAGGGGGGTTGGAACGAGATGATCTTTAAGGCCCCTTCCAACCTAAACCATTCTATGAATCTATGATCTGTATAGCCCTGAGGTCAGCCAGACCAGCAGGGGAGGGGACACCCACTAATCAAAAACTAAGCTCAGTAAGAGCTAGTAGCACAGAGTGAGATTGTTAAACATCTGAGAGCCGTGTACTCCCCATTGACAGGCCAGGGAAATAGAAATATCTCTCCTCAGAAGAGAGGCAAACTATTGGACAATTCCTCTAAAACAACATACTCTGGTTTCCATATGTTTTCCCTTTTCACAAGAACATGGCCTCACTTATCAATTCTCTCTGCTATCATCAAATATGTACTCTGCAGTGAAAACTAAGTGAGACCTGGAAAGGGAGAGCTTGAAGGAACAAGATGGTATCTTGTCCCTTCCAGGGCCCAGGGGCAAGACAAAGCATCCTTACATCCTCCTTTGGATTTTTATCTAATCTGTTGTAAGCCTCTCACGAAGGGTATTTCTCCACCTAACAGAAAAACAGACCACAGAAGAAAACTATCCAATGGGTGTACACATTAGTTTTGAGCTTTGGATGGAAAAAAAAAAAGAGATTTAGCAGACTGCCTGGAAGAAGGAGACATAGACACTTAGAAAAGGTGGTACAAATATTTTTCAAGCTTGCAGAGCTTAAAGTTGTTACTGTCCATCAGTTGCCTGAAGGCAGGTGTGACAAAGTTGTGTGGTCTCCATCCGCTCCCTAGTTCAAGCATCATTATGACAAAAAGCAATAAATACAGCAAGCCGCACTGCACAGCAGGCTCCAACTGAGCCATCCTTTTGGGGCAGAGGTATAATTTGCAGGTGAGGGCTGATGCTTCTGGAGAAACTTCAGTAAATTATAAGGAGAGTTAAATGGAAGATACTCACATAGATAGTTTAAGCTGGATCACATAAGTGCACAGAACACAAGAATTTATTCATTTTGCACTTGTTCAAGGTCAAAAATGACTATACCAAAATTACAAAATTGTTCCTCAGGGCTCAGTGTTGGGACCATTTCTGTTCAACATCTGTATTGATGATCTTTATAAGGACACAGAGTGTATCATCAGTAAGTTCACAGATGACACCAGGTTAAGTGGGAGTGTTGATCTGCAAGAGGATAGGGAGGTTCTACAGAGAGACTTGGATAGATTGGATCGATGGGCCAACGTTAATGGTATGAGCTTCAACAAGGCCAAGTGCCAGGTCCTGCACTTGGCCCACAACAACCCCATGTACCGCTACAGGCTTGGGGAAGTGCGGCTGGAAAGCTGCCTGGCAGAAAAGGACCTGGGGGTTCTAACTGACAAGCGGCTGAATATGAGCCAGCAGTGTGCCCAGGTGGTCAAGAAAGCCAATGGCATCCTGGCTTGTATTAGAAATACTGTGACCAGCAGAAGCAGGGAGGTGATTGTCCCCCTGTACTCAGCACTGGTGAGGCCACACCTTGAGTATTGTGTCCAGTTTTGGGCACCCCAATACAAGAGAGATGTCGAGGCGCTGGAGCGAGTGCAGAGGAGGGCAACAAAGCTAGTGAAGGGCCTGGAGAATAAATCTTATGAAGAGTGACTGAGGGAGCTGGGACTGTTTAGTTTGAGGAAGAGTAGGCTGAGGGAAGACCTCATCACTCTCTACAACTACTTGAAAGGACATTGTAGAGAGGTTGGTGCTGGTCTCTTCTCACAGGTAATTTGCGATAGAACAAGAGGGAATGGCTTCAAGCTGCAACAGGGTAGGTTTAGACTGGACATTAGGAAAAAATTCTTCACAGAACGAGTGGTCAGACACTGGAATAGGCTGCCCAGGGAGGTGGTGGAGTCACCATCCCTGAATGTGTTTAAGAGTTGTTTAGATGTGGTGTTGGGAGACATGGTGTAGGGGAGAACTTTGTAGAGTCGGGTTGATGGTTGGACTTGATGATCCCAAGGGTCTTTTCCAACCTGAATGATTCTATGATTCTACAATAAAAGCTCTGCTATTTGCACTGGGTTAAGAATATTTTTTTTTCCACTTGGACTGTAAGCCCTCAAAAATAAAAAGGAACTAGTAATTGATTCAAATCATCATTGTTGTTCTTGTTCTTTGGATTTTGATGATTTTTTCTTGAGTGCCATTCCCTGTACTACAGTAATTCTTGAAAAAGTCTAAACCTTCAGTAGAAAAAAGAAATAAAAAAATATCTCTCTCATTGCTTTAGAGAAAGAAAGGCCTAAAATGTGAAACCACAAGATTCACAGTCTTTCACAGGTTGTAAAGACTAAATACTGGCAGGTTTTTTGTTTGTTTGTTTGTTTGTTTTTTTAAGAAAAATGTCATGGGATAAAGTCAGTGTCAGGATTTTGGAGATCTCATTTATGATAGGTGAACCCTTGAAATTGTTAATACTACTATTTAATATATACTTACTATATATACTGCTAATACCTCAAAAAAGGATCAACTCCTGTAACTTGATCTCTACCTAAGCATCAAAGCTATAATACGCAGACCCAGAGGACCCGAGTTTGTAAATATACTAAGTAGGAACCCTGGAAACTGATCTTGGAAGTGCCGAATGCAGAGATGTTCACAGTTCAAATAAAAATGCAGACGCTTGCTATCTACAAAGTGTAGAGGTTAGCTGCCACATGGAACACGAGGTTGTCTTGAAACAACAAAAGTTTACCACTTCAGCCAAAGCAATATCAGCTACAGAAAGGGTAGCATAAGCTTTTATGTTATTTATCGTCCAGTGCAATTTGAATTGTTGCAATTTAATAATCTATTATATTTTACTTCGACATTATAGTACTCACAATGCAAATATTGTGGAGGAAGACAATGCAAAACTACTACATTACAATTTAAGTTTTACTGCAAGAGTTCTATGGAACCCACTTCACTTAAAATGAAAAGCAAACTTTCTGTTTTATGGCCTTCAGGTGATTGATACTACCTTCATTAATTAACAATACACCACACAGTAGAAGAAAGAACAGTCTGACACTTGGAAGTCAAGCGGATGTGCTGGGATTTTAGGTAATATTTTTGTATTAAACGACTATGGTGTTATAAAGCCAGACATAGAAGTTACATAAGTGCATCTAATTTATGACAGCCTTGAAGGGCTGTTCACAGATTGATTGGCAGAGACTGGCTCAAGCAATGTTAAGTACTAACCTCAACAAAGGTAACTGACCATTTTTGAGATTAGAGTACCGAACACCCAGCCACTACCTGAGGTACAGTCACATGCAATGCATGAAGAAGCCTTACATGAGGTGGCGCAGGTACAACAATAGATAGCCAGAAAAGCCAAAATCTTGCAAGTGAAGTACATAAAATAGCAAGACACAAAGGGAGAGAGTGTGTATCACCTTCAAGAAAAGGCTCCTAATGCAGTTGGATGCTGTACATCCATTTGTAGACTTGAAATCTTGTGTGCTGATGTAAGAGCAGAGAAATTAGTATATTTTCTAGGCTAAGAAAGGGGCGGAGGGGAAGTCTTTTCACCCATGTGACCATGCCAAGTTTTATGTCCGTGGTGGGTCTGGTCTTCTGCAGAGAAAAAGCTTACCCAATTGCTGTGTAAATAGATCCTCTTTTTACTTACAGTACTCCTGCCCAGACAAGTGGCGGAATCATCATCCCCGGAGTTATTTAAAAGACGGGCAGATATAGCGCTTAGTGATATGGTTTAGTGATGGTTTTTGTCAGTGTTAGGTTGATGGATGGACTCGATGATCTGTAAAGTCCCTTCCAACCTAGAAAATTCTATGATTCTATAACTGATTTCAAGCAGAGAAGCACTGATTACCAGCTGTAAAAAACAGCCAAGCCAAAGGCGGCAAAACTGCAGTTTGAACTTCTACAGGCCCACCCCAAAAACACACGTCATCCAATGTCCATAATTGAAAATGGTAGCTCATGTGTCACACCGTCAGTGCGGTCTGTGGAAAGAGGGTACTTCATGGAAAAAAAATAACAGAGGCATATTCAAAGACAGTGGAAAAATCCTTGTTTGATCTCAAGACACAAATTCACAGAAATCTTCATTAACTCTGCTGTTCAGAAAACTACTTGCTTGTTATAAACAAATAAGCACACGTGTGCACACACACTCCCCTAAGATGCAAACCTCTGGAGCCCCACCTCAGATGACTGGGCGCATTTTATTTCTTTAAAATCTTTTTATATTTAACCAGTGGAACTCCTTGTAAAATGCTGAAGAGTTAATAAACTGTACAGAGGACAAATTCATCAAGGAATACGCATTGGGACAGGAAAAAAAAACACTAAACTGCCCCTTCATCAAGGTTAACTAGCTGAAAACTGGCATCAGGCTAACCGCATTCATATTACCTCCAACTGGATTTGACTGAATTCCTTATCTGTTCAGTACAAAGTCACATCATCCCAAAAAATACTCAACAGTCATATCCTAGTACCATTCAGAAAGAGATTTGGTACTTAAATGGAAAAGCAACTATATCCGCAGTTAAATTAGATTATAAATTTTTGCAGAAAGACACTTTGTGACCGAAATTGAAAGCTAACTGCCTGACAGTAGGAAGGATTTCTCCCTGTGGGTACAATATCCATTATAGTGGTTCTGTGCTTCCTCTGCAGCTTTGAAATTGGAGACTGCTGGATATACAGCACTTGATCACAACTCCACTTTTAATCGCCAATTTCCTACTAAGGATATATACACATTTAGGACCACTATCAAAGCTAGCAAACATAAAGCATCACCACATGCTTTCTTAAAGCAAAGATCTACAAGCCAAGTCCATACAACCAGTATGTGAAGAAGCCCACCGCAAGCCTACTTTATTCAACATCACAAAAGGTTCAGCTGGAAAGGTTCTGAGGGGTTCCACCTGAAACAGATACCGTGTCTGTGCACGTGGGGAGGAGAGGGACTCAGCTGTTTTTATGGCATTCCAGATAGACATTTCACTAGCAGGTTCAGAAACCTGTCCATGGAAACTCCCTTATCTCCACACCATTGAAATTAGCAGCCTGCTCAGACAGCATCCAAAACCAACACAGTGAGAGGTCAGTGGTATGCAAAGCTGAACTAAACTACAGCATCTCCAGGTCACCAAAACTTCTTCACTCCATGCAGCAGCTCATTAGAACTGACAGAATAGCAGCTCACTGATAGGCAACTAGTGAGGATGTAACATTCATATTTGCATGTGTTTTCTGTGGAACCTGAAGTTTTCAGAAGGCTGCAGAAGTGCACCTCCAGCCCTCCATCACAGTACTGAAGGAAAAGGTCTGGAAAGACTGAAGTGAGCAAGCATTCCTGGAGCACAGCCTCCTCTACAGACCACGACCATAACTCCAATTAGCTTCAGTAATGTAAAAATCCGGGCTATGCTGCATTTTCCATTGCCTTATGCTTAAGGGAAAAGCATGAACCCATGAAGCTTGCACACGTACACCGTCTTTCTACCTGCACCACACATAATTTGATGTGTAACACGCCGAGCAGCTCAACCCCCATCATCTAAGCTACCAAAATGAGTATGGGCAGTATCATCTACCAACTTTGTATTATGCCAGGTTTTAAATGATTCGGATTTGGCTTGAGACAATGCCTAATTGTGAAATATCAACTGCAACAGTCAACTTTGCCAAACACAAGGAGCAGATAATTAAACAAAACAAGTGTCTATTAGAGTTGCATGGCTGAGAATCAGTCTCCTACTACAAGACATGGTAAAGGCAAAGGCAGATACAAAACCCACCCCAAAGAGTTTAAAACTCAGCATATCCTATATCAACTCCACTATCTCCTCATGAAGTCAGTATAGGAACGTGAGAGTGCTCCTGCAGCACAAACAGCTAGGGAGGAACAGAGGGCAAAACAGTTTGTGCGTCATTTTGTTCCTTCAACTATCTTGACTATTCATAAGTTATGTGTGATAGGCTCCTGAAGGGGGTCAGGGGAATGACGAAACTGTCTTCTGGTTTTGTATAGCAATTGCAACGTAGATAGCGCCCAAAACTGCAGTGACAAGGAAATCACACATAGTATTTTCTTCTATTTAAGCTTTCCTCTTCTGCTCAGAATGCAATCTGACAAAGCATCTCACATACTGTACATTAGCATCGTGCTCATCAGTCACACATGAATACATGTTCAGGCTGTAACAAACACACACATTGACAGAAGACTGGAAAGCAACTTGGCAAGAGTCATCATTGTTTGGATATGTAAATATCTATGTATATATACGCACGCACACACACGGAGGCCAACATAAAGCTAGGATTTCTGAGCTCGGAGCAGATACAGCTAAACGCACATGCACACTTCGGAAACACCCCATCAAAGGTGTCTGATCCATCATACGTAAAGGTATATTTTTATACATGCATGGAAATAAATCCATCTACAAATTAAATACCAGGACACACACACACACGGCCCCAAGGCGGCCCACTGATGTTTCTTCCCACGCTCCGGCCTCGCAGGCTACACACACGCTCAGCCACACGTTTTGCCACAGACGGACGGCGGAGGGAGGCACAACTCCCCGAAGGCCGGACCATGGCTGCCGCTCACGTCCCGTTAAGCATCTCAGCTCGACGCCGTCCCACCCCACTCCTTCCCCCGGAGCCTGCGGGGCGGCCCCGGGATGCGCTACCCCGCCGACCCCGGCCCCTCACCGGGGAGTTACCCCCTGCCGCCTCCCCCC
>VYZM01001003.1:1101-27022 GCA_013398915.1 Dromas ardeola | reverse complement strand
CCGGGCCGGGCCGGGCGGCGGGGTGCCGCCCGCCTGCTCGCCGCTGCTGACTCAGGAGCAGGCGCCGTCCCCTCCGCGCACCTCCCGGGGGCGGCCGCCGCGTTCCGCGCAGGATCGCACTGCCCGGAGACACCCCCCCCACACACAACTTCTCCCCTCCCAACACGCACCGCCCCAGCGCCGAGGCCGCCGAGCCCGCCGCAGCGGAAGGGAGCCGCACCTGCGGGCAGCGGCGGCGGCGTCCCCGGGGAAGGGAGAAGAGGGGCGGGAAGAGGCTCACCCCCGGGCGGGGACGCGGGGCTGGTCCGACTCCGTCCCCAGAGGCAGCGCGGGGGCTTCCTGGCGGCAGCCAGGCAAGGAGGCGCCGCACCTCCATCTTGAGGAGGGGGCGCGAGACAGAAGCCGGGGGCAGCAAATGGCGCCGCCCCCCGGCGGGGCTGCGAGCTCGAAATGGCGCCCCCGACCTTAGCGCCTCTGGGGCCGGGGCCGGGGCCGGGGCCGGTCCATTTGACCCTCCGTCCCCCTCCGCAGTGGGGTCGGGCTGCAGTGGAGCCGTGTCCCGTCCCGTCCCCCCCGCCGGATTACCCCGAGAGGGGTTTTACCTTTCCAGAGGCTGGACCTCGGTGCTGCTGCTGTTGGAGATAAAGCAGCAGGAGGCTCCCAGGATCTGAAAGGTCATAAGCTGTTGAACCAACAAGCTTTTGTGAGAAAGCAGCCGAGCCCTTCGTGTGTTCCGGTGCTGGAAAGGCGGCCGCCGTGTCCCCGGTGTTCTGCCGAGGGGCCTCGGAGTTGGGATCGCACCACCTTTGCAGCGTCGTGCTGCGTGAAGGTCGCCAGACCTCTGCCACCTGCACGGCTTTTGACCGCTCTGTGCCCACATTCGATGTTTTGGGGACACGGTTGTGCCTGGCAGGGGTTTCCTACGGCGACTGGCTGCCCGGTGATGGCAGCAGGAGGCTGGCAGCCATCTGGTGTGAACTGGGCTGGGGTAAGCCCCCCAGCCCACACGTCCTCCTTCTGCTTTCCTTCTGACTCTTCCCTTTCCAGTTTTCTGGAAAACATTGGGCCAGGGACCCGACGCGGCTCAGCTGGCAAAGTCCCCCCTCCTAAAGACGAGTGTCTCTGTCTGAAGCCTCTGTAAGAGTACCCATGGCTTATTCGTCACAGCATTTCAATAAAATATTCAGCATTTCCTTGTCTTTGACTTTGCTCTATCCTACTTGCCCCATTCACATTTTCTGCAGAGGGACTCTGGCGTGTTTGCAGCCAGAGCACGCAGAAGTCGTTCATTCATTTCTTTGGTTTTTATAATTGCAAGCCAAAATAATCGGCCTATTTCCATTTGGAAAGAGCTATTTTTCTATTCAACACCAAAGTCCATGTGCCATAGAGAAGTGGTTTAAGTTTGTCCATCTTTTTAAGCAAGCCATTTCATATTCAAGTGAAATAAAATGCAGAGAGCTGTGAATTTCAAACTTTAATTGCAAAGGTTTCGTGCTGATTTGCACCAGTCTGTCAAGGTCCCAAATCCTCTGTTCCACCTGCTAGTGATGCGAGTGTATTGCCAAGTTCTGCTTAGTTTTTAATGAGTTGCCAACGCTTGACTTGGGGTAGATGGTATTTTGCAGGTGCTACAGAACATTGATTAAAAAAAAAGTGTTCTAAAGATGTAAAAATGTCATCTCTCAAGCATACAACTGCTTTTACCTCCTCTTTTTATCTCCTCTTCTGACTCCCACCCTACCAACTTTTTTTACCAATGGTCTCTATGGCATTTCCTGAAGCTACTTAAATCTTCCTTGGTACAGGGAGCCCATAACTCGTGTGCTTGCTCTGTAAAGCAAGGAATTAAATCTCTGAACTGTAATAGTGGATTGCTTGTCAATATGTATGAAGGAGCCTAAAGGAATTGCCTGTTGACATTTTTTAATTTTTTTTTTCTATGTTGTTATGACAGTTTTGATTCCTCAGTTTCTGTGATTTCCGGGTGTTGGCCATTTCAGCCAGATTGTGGAGACTGAAGTCTGCTTAGTTGAAGTAAAAAGGACCATGTGAATTCCTAAGAATTATTCTAATAACGACACAAAAGGATCAATGAGAAGACCGCTATATTTTTTCCAGTGTTGGCCAAGGCTACTTGACTTTGAAGAGGAAGTGTGTGTGGGGAGAGGGAGCCTGGCAATCTTTCCATTTGTCATGCCTTGGAGCCTTCCTGCCAGCACTGAGGACTGAGGTACTCACCCAGCGAGAGAAGAGGATTGCTTTCCAGTGCTTCGCATGGTTGTGCGATCCTAATTTTACAGACTGTAAAAGCACCAGGTGTAGTGACACAATTTATTTATTGGGTTTTTTTTCTTAATTTCTTCTGCAGGAAATATTATTCACGTGTAATCTCAACGCTAGTGCTTTTTGAATGATCTGCGCAGGTGTGCAAAAGGGCTCCCTAGCACATCACAGGCTTAGGGAGACAAGTCCTCTGCGGTGTGCTGTCAGGAGGTACCTCCCACCATCTCAGTGAAAGCAGGGGGAAAAGGATGAGACGCCCCACTGTTCGCTTTCTCTGCACAGGAGTAGCTGGTCCAGTGCCCTTGAACTTTCTTGCATGTAAATTGCCTTCTCTCTTGAATGAAGAAGACACAGCTGGTCCTATGCAATCACAAAGGCATCAGAGCAAGCAGCTCCCATTCGAGAAAGCCAGCAGCAGCAGCACCTGGTACCTGTTCACAGAATCACAGAATGATAAGGGTTGGAAGGGACCTCTGGAGATCAGCTAGTCCAACCCCCTGCCACAGCAGGCTCAACTAGAGCAGGGTGCACAGGAACACGTCCAGGCGGCTTTGGAATGTCTCCAGAGAAGGAGACTCCACCACCTCCCTGGGCAGCCTCTTCCAGTGCTCTGCCACCCTCAAAGTAAAGAAGTTCCTCCTCATCTTTAGATGGAACTTCCCATGCTCAAGTTTGTGCCTGTTTTCCCTTGTCCTCTCACTGGGCACCACTGAAAGAAGACTGGCCCCAGTCTTTTTCACAGTCTGCAAACTCCAGAAACGCTATGAAATGGCAGAGCAGACTGAGAGAGCAGGTTCGCTGCAAGTGGCTGAGGCTAAGATGATGTTTTTTTGCTGGGCCAGTTCTTGCCTTTCATATCATTGATGAACTAATAGGCTTAACCCTCATGAAATAATAGGCACAGCGTGCTGTAATGCTATCTGAAAATCATTAAAACTTCAAAATGTAGCCTTCTAGGTAAATGTTGATTTGGTTACCTCCAGCTGCCTTCCCACAGTAAGTGCATTCACTTGATCAGACAAAAGCCTTGTGAAGCTGTCATCACCCAGGACAGCTAACTCACTGCCAGACAGCCAGGGGCCTTTTGGAGTCCACTTCTGCCACTGGGTAAAAACACACCAAAATACAAAAAAAAAAAAGTGGTAACATGACCTTTGTGGAGATTTTCAAATCACATTGAGCTGATACAGCTGAAAATCATGCCACTTACTCATCAAAACACACCCA
This sequence comes from Dromas ardeola, assembly GCA_013398915.1. Taxonomy (NCBI): domain Eukaryota; kingdom Metazoa; phylum Chordata; class Aves; order Charadriiformes; family Dromadidae; genus Dromas; species Dromas ardeola. Next base: position 23,509 of record VYZM01001003.1, on the reverse strand, counting down.
TCTGTTTCTGTTTAATTATTCTCATCTTTATCCTCTCCTTGTTGACTATTTGTACTCCTTGCATTGTGTTAACTTCTCAGGTAAGATCTATAGGGCAATGACTTTTACGTTGTACACCAACCATAACAATAGTTATGGTTTTACAGGTGTTGCCATAATACAGATAATCATGTGTGTATTTTGATCTAGTAATTTTGGGTAAGTCTTCTTTGTCCTTGTATCAAATTGACTTCCAAACCTTTATATGATGTGTAATATTTATGGCTTTAATCTTCCATGTACCTCTGCTTTGTAAAACAAATTTTTGTTAGTTATGGTTTCAGATTACTCCCTATAGTTAAGAGCATAAATGTTCTTTAGGCGTATACTTTTAAACATGGTAACATGATTTTCTGCTGTGACTGTGGGTTCCCTCCTTTTTTTTTTTTAATCCATCTATTTATTATTTACCTCCACGGATGTTTCACATTTTCTTATTTTGTTCTATGTATATCTCTTCCCTTTTAGTAATTTTAAGCTATTTTGATGTAGAAGTGTTTAGAAGTTTGGCTGGATCCTTAGAAGAAGTTGCTTCTCTTGGTATCTGAATCAAAGTATTAATAAAATAATGCTTCCGATAGTACAGGATTTCCTCAAGGTCCATTGTTGTAACTGATTATCAATAGGAGAAAATTACAGCATTTTCTTACATTTCTATGCTGGTATAAGTCCTTTAGGGTGTTTAGATGCCATCATATCATATCGCTGAATCACGAAATGAAATAAAATTATACGTTGTAGCACAAGAAATCTTTTGCTTGGTTTTACTTCGCTGTTTCTCTCCCTGTAAATATTTGTGATGGTTTTTTGCAAGTTTTAGTTGCCATATTCAGCAGCTATTTTACCTTTTACATCAATGTAAGAGGCAAATTGATATAAGGGCTCTGACTCTTGATTGTCGGCAATTTGGGTACTTATTAAGTGGTTTGAAGTGTATTTAATTAAAGATGTAGTGCTCGCTTAGCATTCAATAGTCAGTAAAATATTTAGCATTTACGCCCTCTTAATTTTATTAAAATATGATTGCTTTTACCATAGTTCAAGAAGAGTTTTAGAAGCTGTATGCATGATTTCCTCATTCTGGAAGAATGACTAACCACTAATTACACTGAATATAGCCTTCCTCTTGCCAGTCTTTATAATTAGACAAATGAATTGGCCCTTACAAAGTGTTATGGCTTTGCTTGTTCCTAATAAAAGTATTACATCCCCACTCACTCACTGTTTCAAAAGTTAAGAAACACTGCCGATCAAAGGAGGGATCAGTTAGTCAATGCTAGAAATGGATCCACAGTTTAAGCATTGTGCTAAGTCACGCACAGGTCTGAACCCTCTTTTTTCTTTTCTTTCTTCCCCAAATTAAAAACCTACCCTACAACATCAGCCATTAGCTTTTTTTATATCTTTCAAAATAGTCCAGAAGGTGCCCACATCAACAAAGGTAACCATAATGCAGGAGGCCACATAAACTGGTGTTTCTTTGACAAAGCACAAGCTTATTGCGCTTTTCCTTTCGCCAGGATCCTTGGGAATGTTAAACTGCCATCCCCATGAATCCTTTGGCTGCATCTAGCAGGGAGGGGAAGGAGATGTAAGTGGTAAAAGCAAACCTCAGGACGTTTCTTTCCTCTTAGTGAGGAAGACAAGGGCATGCAGCAGATCAGAATGTGTGAACACTATTTGCTTGGCTTTAGTGGCTTGTGCTGGCATTGTCACTCACAGCCAGCTGCAGGGGGACAGGGAAAACTCGTCCCGGCAAAGTTACTGATCTGTGTCATAGAGAGATATAGAGATAACCTCTCTTGCGGTCTAAAGTCAACAGGTACAGAAGTAACCTCTTAAAAATGCCAGTAAATATGAACTGACATTGTGAGTCTTAACTAGACTGTCTTTTTTTGCATCATATGGCACTGATGGTTTGATATTAGACTCCCAAATTTCATAGCGCTCGTATAATTTAAATCACAGTCCCAGTTCTCGTATCTACTCAAGGGTTAAAATTAGACTTGAATATTGGTACAAGAAAGTGTTCTTTCCACCAGATTCGGTCCAATTCACTTAGCACTGAAATGTTGCCAGTCGCTTAAACAGGGGGGAGTAATTTAATTTAACATCAGATTCATTCCTTGTAAAAACACACATAGGCCAAAGGAGTATAAAAGGCACATATAAAGACACAGTATGGCAACATGGAAAACCCTGGGTGAGGTTAAACCCCACTTTTGTCTGTCATCATAATTTCCTTGAGAGTCTAAGCAAACAAAAAACCTTTTCAAAATGGAAAGGAAAAACCCACCCACTTTCTCCTGCTGATATGTTTGAGAGCTGTTTTGTAAAAGGCAATATGTTTCTTAGGATTTTATGAGCTTTTAGTTATTTGGGAGCGTAAATGGATAAATAAAGTGCTGAGTTTTCTGGCTTAGATTTCACGAGTCTTGAGACTCATGTTTCTAAGCCAAATGTTACTGCTGAGAAGCTTTTGGGGCATATTGAGAGCAGTTCCTTTAAAATATTATGGCAATATTATTGCAATTATCTTATCATGGTTGCCCTTCAAGAAGCCAACAATAATGAAGAGCTGTGTTTAGATGTGGCTTTTCTTTATACCTGGGCAGCTTCTTGAGGCCAGGAGGTAAGCAGGGCTCCTGATCTAAGAGGAAGGGCTACTACCTCGCACTGATGGACCCTTTCCTCAATCCGAATGTTCTTGGTGGTCTCATGTTGGCACTTACATGCCCTGACCTACTGCAGCGGGAAGGCATGCAGCCCTGTGGCCGCAGGGCACGGGCAACTTATTGCATGAGCACGAGGAGCCCCCTGTCCCGAGTGACTGTGCCCCGAAGGGCGCAACACAACGCATGGCTCGGCAAGGCCAGGCTGGCAGCCCCCAGGCAGCGGCAGGGTTTGCGGTGCCGACAAGAGCTGGAGCTCTTTCCCTTCTGATCCCCGCAGCAGTCTTTCCCTCACATTTTGAAAGTTTGTCGCTGTTGCCTGCAATGGTTGATTCCCATAGTATTGACCGGTCCTTAAAAACAAGTCAGCGGTGGAAACAGAGGAATTAAAGACATTGACATGGTTTACATACGTTTAATTGGAGTAAAATGAGTGGCCCTGCTGCCTTTCTGGTTTCTCAGCTCGCTCCGTGACCTCTGGTCCGTGCTGGCAAAGGTACTCAACCGGAAATGGCCCTGCAAGGCCACCCTTCCAAAAAGGAATACCTGGCTGGAATAAGGATAGTAAAGCAGATAGAGATTTTTGAAAAAAGAAATTATGTCATCATGGTCCATTTTTATAACCATATGACTGTACTGTTTATAGTTATAGGGAGTGACAGAGGGCCCGGAACAGAAAATCCAAGCTATTCCCACTTAGCCAAGTGTTTTTGTATCTCACAGTGTCATTTTATCTTGAGCAGAATCTTTCATGTAACACTCATTCTTACTCTCTTGTATGTTGGAGAGCTGCTTCTTGAAATTACATGTCAAGTATTTCTTAATATAAGTGCAGCCAACCCACAGGTTCATCTAGTGCAGTGCCCTGTCCCATACCATTGCCAAAAGCAGATGGCCGGGGAAAATTACAGATTTTACAGCTCCAAGCTCTGCCCAGCATCCAGCCGTATTTGGCTCAATGTTTGTGAGCTGATGGTGGTATTTGTGTGCCTGTGTATTTCTAGTCCGTGAGTACCCAAGTTCCTTCTGAACCTGTGTTAGCTCTCAGTTTCCGTACCGTCCGTCGGCAAGAACATACACGGCTCTCAAGCTTCCAACTCCCACAACTTGGTAGCTGATAGAAAGCACAGGCAGGCTGAATTTCCAAAGGTGTCACTCAGAAGAGGCACCAGAAAAACCTGATTTCCTAAACACCCACATCGGGCAGCCTGTGCCGCCTATTCTTGCTTTATACAATTTTCTTCAGCGTTGCTGAAATTCTGCAGTATATTTTCTCTGTTACTAGATCTACGGCATTGTCTATGCAGCTCTTTTCTGATGCACGGAAGCATGTTTCGTGGATTAGAGAGTGGCTCTTCTAGAAAGCTGGTTTCAGCCAACGCTTGAATGATGGGTCGCATCAAAATCCTGGACTCTAAAGCTCCCTAATGTTGGAGCTAAACATCCAGGTTTTATTTTTATGTTCAGACAAGCCTAAACATAGCAAAGATTTAGCTCTATACTTTGTATCAACACTTTTGACAGTGTTACTAGAATGTTTTCTGCTTGGTTCAGAGTGTCTCAGGGACTAGCTTTCACATGAAGCTTGCAAATTCCTAGTGAATTTCAGATGTAATTTTAATGCCGTAGGTTTATAACACTGGTAGTTTAAGAAGTCATTCCCCAGCTGCAGTTAATAGAATCGAATTTGCTCCTAAATAAAGTGTGATAGTTATAAATTTGCATATCTCTTCATGGAGTTGTTTAATCAGCTGGCTACTAGCATTCTTAACCAGCTAACAAACTGAAAACACAAACTTTGAGGCAAGTCAGTAAAATCTGTTTAAAAAAAGGAAAGTAGGCAGTTTGACAGAAGAAAAAGAAATACCTAATTATATTTAAAAAAAAAAACAAACGACCTTTCTTGTTCTGCAGCTAATCAGACTCCCCTCACAGATTCTGTAATGTCTTAGTATTAAGAATGGTCAACCATTTAAAATTGCAATATAATATTTTAAAAGTCAAACTCTGGGTCTCTGGAAGTTATCCTTAGATTATGTTCCTAAGATGCTAAGACTGGCCGTTAACTTCATCTTACTTTAGAAGGATAGTGTATAATTCAGAAATGAAAGCCTTTTCTATTTTTTCTAATTATTGCATACATTTTGTGCATTTAAAAAGTTACTGTCAATGGTATGTTGTTAATAATATGAAGAAATGAATAAAAATTTCCCATATGGATTAAAAAAAATCCATCTGATCTGTGCGATCAGATTTAAATATAGCATCTTATAAAAGGAAATAAAGAGGTGTCTACTGGCAAGAACCGTTCCAAAAAATCACAAACAGAATGAAAACAAGTCAAGATTTTATTTTAGATACTTGATACTCAGGATTTTTAGAACTTAAGAGAGAAAATGAACATCTGTTAAAAAAAAGAAAACTTCATGGGAGGAAAGGTGGTTTTTATTCAGCATCACATTATGGATGAGATATGTGATCTGTCATTTTGCACAGCAACAATATTCAGAAGGGTTTTTAAATTATATTTTTCTTTGTCTTTTTAAGAGTAAATATTATAGCTACTAGGACAATATAATGTGCTACAGCACACCGTATCAATTTTTGAGTTTTTACACAATAAGAAGCAATTAATTTTCAGCAAGTTGTTTTTATGGGGTCACATATCTGAAAAGTACAGGTATTTTATTTTCTCAATTTGAAAGAATTGAAAAGCCCAGGTCTTAGAGAACTGTGTTCTAATGAAAATACAGGCATATATTTTTTAATATATATGAATGGCAAAATTACAAACAGGATCTATTTTTTACATGAAACCTGATATAGGTCATTAAAGCTTCAGTTTCTGAATACAGTTTAATTGTTTCAGCTGTGTGTATTCTCCCTGCAATTCAGATACTTAGACATATGAATGTCTGCATAAAGTTGTCTTTGCCATTTTGGGCAGAAAAATGTAAACCTAGATGAGTGCACCTCCGATTCTGTCCCTTTTTGTGTTTATAGGCAGTTTTGCCTCGCTTTGTCAGTTCATGTAGTGCAGCAGATATTTGCAAATATTTGTGGTTCTTTTTAACAAGAAGCTATTGTACAGTGCAGGAGATTAACCCTGTCGGCAAGGTAACATTGGCCTTAAATGTACAAAACATTCTGCTCTGATTCAGTTTCCATCGGCCTGGGTTGGAATTCTATTTGAGAATAATAGACTTAGGATCAGGATATTCCTATCTTTGCCAGAAGGTACTCAAGTGCTTTATTTCAGGTGATGTAGTTATGCCACATACATTTTACGTTTGATAGCTTTGGTGAACATCCTCTCCTTTTATAACAACAAACTTATTAAGTTGGTTAACTCAAAAGAGCTCTGCTGAGAATGCCTTCAGGATTCAAATGCTGTGACTAGCAAGATTTCTTACATGGAACTGCCGCATGCAGGAGGAGTATACCCCTGCAATCTTGACTTGTCGCTGCTGTATTTTATAACAACTTGTATCCTTGGCAACCAATGGTGTGGAAGAAAAATGCTGGAATCACCTGAGTAACCATGGAGACCTAAGCAACGTTTGTGGGTAATGGGATAATCTAACCTACCTACATGGCATAGGAAATACTTGATATTTAATATCTGGAGACGCTAGCTTGAAATTAATCATTTGGAATGAGTCATGTCTTACCATTATAAAACATGAGGCAAAAAGCTACATACAGCACATATGATAGGGAAAAATGCCTCCTCTCTGCAGCCGTTTCCTTTCTGATCACACTTAGAACAAGTAACCGAGCTCTGTAGATCTGTGTGTGTATCCACTAATAGCACAGCATATGTGCGTTCCTGCGCAAGAGCTCATATTGCCAGTTCACCGCACCAAAGGTGTGTACGTTCCTGTACCTCCCCGCATAGATTAGCACCACAAAAATACCATACCAAACATAGCGAATGTTCCCCAGGAGAATATCTCTGAAGGAATAAAATATCCTTGCACTGTGGGGATATTCTTTATTCAGTATCCGTTTCAGGTGTCATTCAGGGGATTTACTGAATTCTGATCTGGCCTTGATTTGGCTTTGAAATAAACTATTTATTCTCCCATGTCATTCAAAAAACAAGTTTCTGAAGGCCGAAATCATGTAAAGTACTTTCATAATGAAAAATGGTACCTGATGCTGTTTTAAGTAAGATGCTCAGATCAAGACTTTTGCCTGAGAAATGGGGGAAAACAGTCTGAAAGGAAAAAAAAAATAATCTGAAAATCCTCTGGTCCGTCTGGTCTCGACTGCTCTCTACAGCTGCAGCAGAGAACTGCAACTGGCTTCAGTTGTACTCGGGGAACTGCTAAGGAAATCAAGTCAGCCAAGTCCCGTTAAAAAAGAAGACATTTAACGTCGTTTTTACGGGGTACTTTTATCTAGGAACAACACAGCATCCTTTGAGAAGAAACTGGCATGGAGGAGAGGAGATCTAAGACTCGGTGCGAGAGGCTTGATCCTTTCTTTCTTCACCTTAAATCCTCATGCTGCATCTTTTGTAGGCGTCTGGAGTCCTTACTGCTGAGCCTGCTGGGAGAACATGGCAGGGACAAAGCAGAGGGGACTAAGGTTACGGCAGTGAGATAATTCAACTTGCAGCTGAAGGTTAATATACATAAAACTGCCTTTGCCTCATGGTGGCCAGCTACTGCATCCAAATGGGACGCGTAAGGGCAATAGGAGGTATAGTCATGGTAGTTTACTGCCCCAGGCTCAGCCCGGGATGTTGGGAAGCAGCCCAGAGAGGGTATCTAACAAATTTATTTATTTATTCATGTTTAAATCGGGTAAAAGGAAAAAATGCAGATGGCAGATATTCACCTGAGAGAACCCTGGAAAGTAATTGCAAGGAAAGGAGGTGTTGGAATAAATGACAATTATTCGTGATGTCATCAAGCTTACTGCAGGAAAAGTCCCCAGCACTGATTCAGGGTACAGGCAGAGCTGCTTTAAGTCAAAGAATAGAAAGCTAATTACAGAGAGGGACTTTTTCAACAAGAAGTCAGATACTGAGATACCAAAAGTCAAGTTAACTACTAAAAAAGAGATTTAATTAAATGGGAGACATTTTGGAAAGTAGCTGTGAAGGTCACTAGCAAGTTGAAAGAAACGTCAGAAAAGTGAAAGATAAGAGAGGAATATGGTAATTTTGTCTAACACAGCAGACAAATGACAGTTTAATTATTGTTAGGATGAAGGTGAGGTGTGTTTTTTTTTTTTTTTTTAGGCTACTGTTTCTTACTAGGAATTTACAATGACATTTGAAAACTCCAAAAGCTCAGCCATACAAAAGGATGGCTCCTGAAAATGGGATTGACTGGCAAGAGAAACAAAATATGTCAGCAGTGAAAGGAACAGAGGAAATAATGCTAGGGTGGATATCTAACAGAATTACCACATCGTAAAAGATTGAAACCTGAGCTGCTAAGCCAGTTAGGAGATACTTACTGTGCCTGATGTGAGTAAGAGTATGGTACATAACCAAGCTACTCTTAGCAAAGTGTGACTGTAAACGGCCGCTCTGCAGTAATGGTTTGTATGTGACCTTGTAACTTGTGGAGAAGCTAAGCTACTTCACCTCTCCTTTCTTGGAGCCTTCTTTAATTTACGTATGTGATAACAAATTGCACCAACAGTTATTTTATGAACCATCCAACACTGCTATTTCTTTAGAGATGGTTTGAGAGATTTTCTAATTTTGTACTCTATGACAGTAAAGAGAACTTAAAGTATATAAAAATACTAGAAAAGATAAATATTATCTTCCAGAAAAGCAAAAATCTAAAACAACTACTAGATTTTACTTTTAGTTTCAAAAAATCTAAAAGTATTTTTTGAATACATTGAAGAGCAGCTATGGATTTACTGACCTTTTTTCCTTCTGTAGCTTTTGTAGCAACAAAATATATGACAGGTAGTTGGAAACACTTATTTTTAAAGCTGGCAACCACTCTCCACTGTAAGACTTCGATTTTGGCAGACTTTGAACATTCAGGCTGCTCTGTCCTGAGCTCTTTCAGAGCTAAATTACTCTTTAAGAATATTTTAAAATGAGTCAAGCATTCCTAAGACTCTCTGGTCTTCCCTTCTTTTGAATGAAATTTGGAATATAAGCCAAACTACCCTCTGCCCTTAGCTGCTCCAATTAACCCTGCCCCCAAATGCTGCTAGCTGTAAATATTTGGAAAAAAAATTCAGTGACGTAGTGTTTAGCAGCCACTTTTTCTGGTGAGTTCATTCTCTGTACTTTCATGGACTTTTTCACCGTCTTTCCAGTGGCTTCTCTGAACTGCAGGGAACGGGTCCATATCAAATACCTTATTTGAGAATGAGTTTGAGTTATTTGCGTGCCGTGGACTCACGCTGGATCAAGGACACTGACCCATTCAAGACAGAGAAACAAGAGTCTGTGAATGACTAGGGAACTTGGGGTGAATGAATACTGCGCTGAAGTACAGGCCATTCCTGTGCCTGCATGAGGTACTGATGTAAAGGGCTTCATGCTCGGTCTGAACCTGCCTGTGTACATAATAAGACTGTAAAAATGCTAGTGTTGTGTCACAAAAAAAAATCAGAAGTAGCTGAAGTAGCACCAGCTTCTGCTGAGCAATCTGTCTTCGTCACCGTGAGCAGGTAAAGCCAGCCGACCGGTTAGAAAGGTGTACACGAGTAAAATACCTGTGGTTTCCTGTGTTCGTGCGGTCACGATTGTGACTGTCAAGCAGAATGCTTTGAAGCACTGATGAAAATATCTGCACTACTAAACCCAAGGGATTTAACATTGATGGTAATGAGGTTGGAAGAATGCTGTTCGCTATTCCTTCATTCGAAGTTATTAATTATTCCGCCTTTCTGTTCCATCGTTAAAGAAAATACTTTGTTCTGTATTTGACAAAGACCCTCTTTTCCTCCCTTAATTGGCTATCAACAGATAATTGAAACAAATAATTTGCACACTGCATAGAATGTATTAACTTGTCCAAGAGCTTAGAGCACTATGTGCAACCTAGTAATTTACTTGAAAATCAGGATCAAAACACTAGTTATTAACTAAATGAACACTGAAAATTAGTTACCTCATTCTAAGTGGCTTCTCTAATTTTTGTGTGATTTACTCAAACATTACTTAAGGACTGAAAGACAAATACAGAGATTCAGACATACTAGGTGAGGAAAATAACATAGCCTAAATCAATAACCTGTATTCATCAGTCATCAGCGCTGGGGAAACAAAACAGGAGTGGGAAGCATTCCTTTCCTGCAACTTCACAGCTTATAGTAACAAGCCCAGTAATAAACTTTCTAGAAATGTCCTGAAAACTATGGTAGAGGAGAAATGGCTGTATTTTAAAGCCAGTCAAAACTTAAACCTGATTTTGATCTGGACATCTCGCTGCATTTAAGCATTTAAGGCAGAAAATAGGCACATTTTTTTTTTCCTCTTTCCCCAGCAACCTCACAGATTCTTTGTCAGCCTGAGCATCCTTTGTTGGTCACACTTGAACAGATCTGTAGAGGACAAGAAACTTTAGCAGGGCGAGAAAAGTGCTGAAGCAAAAATAGCAAATATTTAGTATATACTGAACACGGGGTGAAAGGAACAGAAAATAATGGTATGGTATGGAATTGGACAATACTATTTGTGTTTTTAATCATTAGGTTGTGCAGTTTTACATAGCAAAGTCAGGGAATACTCTGAAAAGCTTCTGTTTCTATGAAACCACTGAATGTATAGCCACTATACATAGACACATATACCCTGTAAGGGCATTTACATTTGCATTCAGAGCATGAATGTAATGAAAAATCTGCTTTTGAAAATCTTGCCCAGGATGACTTCAGTCATTACTTACACATGCAGTGGCTTTGCATTTTTTTGCTACTTTTAAATAGACAAAGAGTGCCAGAAGGAAAAAGATGTTCTGTCTAAAATCCCCCTTAGGTCCTCACAGAAGATACAGAATATATTGTTTTATTTGACATATACTATACAGTAAACTAGATTTTGTGAAACCAAACTGAAAATTAAATTTCTCTATCACTCCCTAGTCACAAGCTGTTAAAACTTCATTCTGACATATTAAAAACTTTTTGAAGAATATACTTTTCTCTTCCAGCAAATATGTGAGAGTAATGATCACCCCCAAAATGCTGAAGGAAGCGGCACTGTGTTCACAACAGCTGCCACATTCTGTAGTACGCATTTTCAGTGAAAGAAAGTCAGGTTAAAACATTTATTTATTTTCAGCAGGTACTATAATGAACGCTACCTTGCATGGCAGGGTCTAATTAAGAAGTGTATCGTGCAGTTCTGAATATAGCCCAACGATGGAAATATTGATCTTTTTATCAGAGATGTTTCAGATAAATCTAATCCCAAAATATGTTAGCCTAACCTATGTTTCCCCTGGAAGTGGCAAATCTAGGGAAATTTTGATCTTTTTCTCCTGCTGGAAAAAAATTAAAAAATAAAAAATACATCTGACTGATGTTTTGTGGCTGAAGAAAGCTCCTGCCTTCGTTTCTAGATGGACTGGCTCCACAAAATGTTCTTTTTGAGAAGGCATCGGGGTAATTTTCTGGTGATGAATTCTTGTTCCTGGAAGGCAGTCAGCTGTTTTGGGTTTTTTCCAAAGGCAGATGAAAAACGTATGTGTAATTAAATGTGGTTGTCATTTCCATTGCTGAAATTATTCTTTACCCATTGTTACTGGATATGCTATAGTTGACAGGAAGCTGCCTGATCAGTATCTGTAACTTGTATAATATTTTGGGATATTTCAGTGTGAAAAGCTCTATACAAATGCAAGATATTAATAGCAATCTTGACAATTCCAGGCAGCTCAAATTTAAGGACAAATTCGCATTAGAGTAAAAAATAAAATTCAAACCAAATCCCACAAAATTCAACTAACTGATCTTTAATCTAAATAAAGCTGTATCTGTTGTCATCACCAAACCAGACTTGAATTGGGGAATTTAACTTATTTCCAATTAACATAAATATATAATAACTGATTTGGGTATCAAGAAACAAAGGCGGCAGATATTTAAACACCTGGGGAAAACACCTTCAGTGGTGCCACCAGCTACCCTCAGCCCTGCCCTGCGGTGGGGCTGTTGGAACCAGCTGTGTCCTGCATGGGGCAACCCCGGCCTCCCCTCACAAAGGTCCCCCTGCGGCTCCCCCAACCGTGAACCCCATACATCTATTTTGTTTCTTTTCATAGGATCATAGAATCCTTGAGGTTGGACAAGCAATTGAAGGTCCTGGAGGCCAGCTGTTAGCCTGGCCCTGCCGAGTGCACAGCTAAACCGTGTCCCTGAGCACGGCATCTCCAGGTCTGTGAAATGCCTCCCGGGATGGTGATGCAAGCCTTTCCCTGGGCAGCCTGTTGCAGTGCTTGTCAAGCCTTTTGGTGAGGAAATCTTTCCTAATATCCAGTATAAACCTCCCCTGGTACAACTTCAGGCCGCTTCCTCTTGTCCTATTGCCTGTTACTTGAGAGAAGAGACCGAACCCCACCTCACTACAGCCTCCTCTCTGGTGGTTGTAGAGAGCAATAAGGTCTCCCTCCAACCTCCTTTTCTCCAGGCTAAAACAGCCCGGTTCCCTCAACCAATCCTCGTAAGACTTGTGCTCTAGACCCCTCAGCAGCTTCATTGCCCTTTTCTGAACACGCTCCAGTACCTCAATGTCCATTTGCTGAGTTTATTTTTTTTAGGTCAGCACTGTTTTGTTTTTTTTCCCTAGCATTGTTGATTTCCCAGCCTAACTACTGACCTGCAGACCTCTGACTCTCCCCTCCAAAGAGCTCGTCTCCATATGTAGTACTCTATATTACAGAAAAATCAAGTAACATAATAAATAGGATAAAAGTTTCACCTAAAACATAATGAACAAGGTGGTTTTTTTGCTGATGGTTTATTTAAGTCTGTAAACTATTTGTTCTGACAGACATTTGCAAAGTTAAATGTTCTTCCCCTGTTTTTGGTCTCAGGGAGTTTTGCGCTTCTGGCAGTGCAGCTGTAAAATCTACACACCCTAAGATATCTCTAGCTCTTCTATTCTCCAGTACCTACAGAAAGTCTCATATTTATTTATTAGGACATTCCTTTTGATTTGATAAGTCAGAACAGTTCCTGCTGTTGCCTGTACTAGTAGCACAAGGTGAATCTATGTAAATTATAGTCTGTCTGTCGCAGCCATCTGTTTCAACACAAGCAGTGTCTTTGGGTCCAACCATAGAGATTCATACACTTCACTTTAAGGATCCTTATTTACCCATTGAGGAATTAGCGTAAAGTATTTTTGGCTTCTGATACTGGAGTGGGGTTCTTCTTTCCAAAGGATATATATTGCTGTTTAGCGAGTATCTCATTTTGTCATCTGTGCCTTGCAAGGTGTAAGCCAAGCTAATTCATTGGCTTACATTGCAGAGGGTTTTGTTATAGCAGGTTCTGAGCCAAACATTGCGCATATGCTAATTTTGCATCTAAATTTTTCCTTCCTAACAATATGATTGCTTTGGACATGCTCTTTGGTGTAGAATTATGAGTAATGTTCATTCAGCAAGAGAAACTCTGTTGAACTCTTTCAGTGAAGTACAAGAGGAAATTGTTTCTTGCACAATTATCTAAGTGACATTCATATCGGCTTCAGTCGAGTGTGACTAATTTTTTTATCACTGTAGTAGCAACAACATGATAATTTAAGTTCACAAATAGGGGGTTAAGTAGAGACAGATCATGTTTTACCTAAAATATGTCAAATCACTAGCAGCTTACTAAGTGATGAAAACAACATTAAGAGGAAGGGTTCTTTTGATTTCCCTTTGGAACTGGCTGGTATTGGTACTGGTGTCATATCCGTGCAAAAGGAGCAGGTCAGATTTCCAGCCAAGTCTCCTCTTACATAGTGAATACCAGCTTTACCTCACAGATGCCTTGAAGTCTAAAGTATTTTGTAAAGGGTATTCTAAAATCTGGTATGCTAATCTAGATAAAAGATATTTGGTGTTTGTAAGAATATTTTTTTTCCCTCCCCTTTCCCCATTTTCTTCCTTTCTTTCCTCCCAGTTTGTTCCTTCTTTATTTCATTATAAAATTCGCTCTTAGCTTTCACCACAAAGCCCATTGCATTTCTTGTCTTTTTCCAGATGCCTAGCATGGGGAAGTCTTACAGTCTGCATAAATGGAAAATTTCAGAACTTTTAATCATGAATTTTTAAACAGAGTGAAGCCAGTCTACATAAATTCGTATATAGAAATTGATTGTTTTCAGTGATATTAAGTAGTAAAGAGGAATGATGAACTTCCAGGTCAAAAAATTAATTTAATGAGGTTGTATGTTTTACTGTTGCAAGTTAGAAAATGTTTAATCTCTCTCACATTTCTCTTCCAGCATGTTTGGAAAATGTCCTGTTGCATAGTTATCATATAACTATGACGTATTTTAAGTGCCAGACAACTGGCTGAAGATTTCTTTAGCTTAATTTTTCATTGTCATCTTTTTAGTTTCTCTTCTACATTTCCATCAGTCTCTAGTTTCAGATCTTGATATACACTAGTACTCTGGGAAAAGTCAAATTATAACTTTTAATACAACTTTCTACGCATTTGAATGTAAGATAAAAATATGTCATTTTATCTTGGGTACTTCCTCGGGCTCTTCCATTTTGGCTCCATAATATCTTTCAAATCATCTTTCTCAGTTCAGTTGTAGACACAAATCAATTGAAACAATAGAGCATTCATAACAACGTAACGTTTTTTCATTAATACATTGTGAACGTGGTGCCATTTGACTGCTTTCCAAGAGAAGTTTTACAGTAAGACTGTCCACTAATACTGATGCAACACTTTCCCAGGCCCGTATGGGGAGTTTGATGGCAGAACTCAATGAAACAGAAAAAAATGTCACGGACAGTCACTGCTGATTGGAATTATGATCCTGAAGAGCAAGACTTACAATCCTCAAATGATAAATATTACAGAAAATACAGTGGGTTTGTTGTAATTTTTTATTATTGCTATTCCTTTTTATTTGCCTTGTTATGTGTTTCAAATACTTGTAGGTGTAAGTTTTGAGAAACATCCCAATAAGAAACCTTCAGGATAAAGGAAGACATAGAATCATACAATCATAGAATGTGTTGAGTTGGAAGGTACCCTTAAAGGTCATCTAGTCCAACCCCCCTGCAGTAAGCAGGGAATTACTGCATTGAGGTATCTGTATTTTATCTCCCTGAGCTGATGGCAGTAATTATTAGGCAGTAATTGAGGGTGGTCGTCCTTCATTCTTCTGTCCAGAGAGGTCAGCTGGAGGGCCAGATTGGGCTAAAATTTCACCCGAAGAACCTCAGTGTGGTGGAAACTGCGGTACGAGGTGTTTCCCTTTTCCTTTCTTGCTTGCTCATCTGGAGTATGGGAATTCCTCCTCCCTGCCTATGGGAGGTGTGGGAATAACTCCACCTGTCCCCCCGCTCACACCTGGTTGTGCCCCCAGCGCCTGAAGAGAAGGAGTCCTGCTTTCAGAGAATGAGGGGTTGGGACTCACTTCCAACCCTTCTTGTTGCTGTGGAGAAGAGC
This sequence comes from Dromas ardeola, assembly GCA_013398915.1. Lineage (NCBI taxonomy): Eukaryota > Metazoa > Chordata > Aves > Charadriiformes > Dromadidae > Dromas > Dromas ardeola. The sequence continues at coordinate 8,183 of VYZM01001003.1, read as the reverse complement.
AGCAGCTACACAGGTAGCGTTGCTGGCCCTGCTTTGGGTCTATAATTTACTCCAGTTACTTGTGAACAATTCTATTTGACTCTCATACCGTTGCCAAAAAAATCACCATGCCATTAAGTATCACAATAACAGTAACGTTTTAGGCAAGGCATGAGTGACATTTGGGAGAGCACTCTGAGGAGGCAGAGAAGTAGCTACTTGCATGTATTGTTATCTGCTATTAAAAATATACCACTTTTGAAAGAGGAATATTAATTGCCATAGCAATATGTGCATGACAATTTTCAAAAACACCCCCCGAGCAAAGAAGGTCACTGAGGACTGGCCAACTGCCACCTATGTTCCTTTAAAAATACACTTTTCCAAGCTAAATTAGTATAAGACAGGACACAGCAACCACGCAAGTAGCTTTTCAGTTTTGAAAGAGTCATGGCAGCGTGGCTTTATTTTGCTTTTATCACAGCTGCTCATGACGAGACAGGAAAAGACGGGGAGAAAATTTGTGTCAAAGGTGGGCGGCTGAAAGCTAACCAGACATGCAGCCTGAGGAGAGAGGAAAACGGAGAGGAGGTAGCTTGCTTCAAAGAAGGATGCGCCCAGACATAAAGGCGGCTGTGGATAAAAGGGGAAGAAGGGGGCAGGAATACGAGTGGCGCAGCCACCTCTGAAAGCCAAGCTGAGCTGAGGCAATGAAGAGCCAAAATGCTGACAGCGCAGACAAGATTTACAAATTAGATGTGGGAAAAAACAAAGGTATTTCTGTAGAAGTAGTTTTGTTCTTCATCTTGGTACAACGTTCACGATCCGCTCTGATGCCAATTTTGCACTTATACCTGCTGTATGAGCAGGTCTTAGACACATCAAACATATTATAAGTGGAACTGTTTTAAATGAAAAGCAGTTCCTAACAGCAGAAAGGCAGTTACTTCTCTGGCAGTAACTAACAGTGTGAGCGCTGTTTCACTCCCTTCGCACAAAATGCAGCTAATGAGAAAACACTTGTGAAATTGGTTTAACTGTGTCACCTTGCACATTCCTCCCAGACTGCTGACCTAAACAATCATTTTATTGATACCATTATCAGTAAGGCAGGTTACTAATCGGTAGTCATACAGCCTTTCCCCCTACCTGGATTGCCAGTACAATTGAAAAACCAAAATCGCAGCTCATACTGGATTTTCTTTTTGGTCAAGTCCAAACTATGATTTGAAGTTTAACTTCACACTGAAAATGCCACGAAACCCTTACAGTCTGAGCCAAATCACCCACACGCATACCCAAGGGAGAGAGGGAAGTAACACATTTCACAAGATGAAATCTTCTTTTTGACTTTTAACTCCCAGCTCCTCCTTTTGTTAGTGAAATTTAAAGTTCTTTCCTGATTTAGGGGGCGTCAATTCTGTGACATTTCCCCCTACTTTGCATGTTGGAGCCAAAGCTCAGTATCTTTCACTTAAGTGCTACCAGCTAAATCAGCAATAGTTAAAGCAGGGAAACAGAATGTATTTGTTGAATGCATCTGCATTTGTTCCCCTTCCCGTCAGGTTCACTACAGACAACGGTCTTTCTTTCTCATCTGATAGAATTTATCTTATTCATGTGAAAGGAGTGCAGAGTGCAATCTAGTTTGGCAATCTTGAAGTTGCATTAATGATAATTGATATGATGATATATATACATACAGTGACATATTATGATATACATATTTCACAGCTTATTTGCACAAATCATCTACAAATTATAACAAAAATTCTATGCATCAGCCTGTCACCAAGAATGTCTACAGTGAGGATTCTTAAATTATGCCACAGAGCCCTTCCCCACTTGTGGATTTTCAATAACATTTAAAAAAAAAAAAAGAAAAAAAGAGTTGTCTCTTTTTTTCCAGAAATTCATGTTGAGTTTTCAGTTACTTTCCAGACCCAGCAAACCTACTTCTTATTTCATGCACAGAAATGCTTCTCAAGAGTAAAACTGTTCTGAGTCATATGCAGATTATCTTCAAACAAATCCTTCGTTTCCTTTTTCAACAAAAATGATGATATCAATTCTGAATGTGAAGATGGGATGAGGAAGGAAGGACTGAGTTCAGGAGGCTGGATCAAAGGAGTCAGGGAACTTGTTTCAGAATTTAGAAAGAAGTGACTCATGAAACTGAAGCCCTGTCTCAGAGCAAGAACATTCAACATCTCCCTCTGACTTACAGCTGCGCAGCTATAGTCTAAGGGGTTTGACATCAGTAATATGCAAGGCTCTAGAGAATTTCTGAAGGAACGAATTAATCAACAACATGAAACTAAGTAGACTGAAAGAAACTACGTGCAGTCACTAAAGACATGCATTCACGCCTGACTGACCTGCGTCTTTTCTCAGAGTAAATGACAGATTCACTTTCTCAGTACAAGAAGTAGAGTAGCTATAATCTGGGCAAGTCACCAAAGTGGTGTGATCTGAGGGGTAGGGGACAAAAAATCTAATCCTGTAGCCTAATAATAACATATTTATCAATGTACAAAAATTCTGATCCACCTTTCAGAAAAATGTATTCAGATTCTCTCTGTCACTTCCAGGATTGGATGAGATAGTCCTTGGGCAGTCTGGTTTTAAGGAGGAGAAGGAGAAGGACTTATAAGAGCTTGGCTAGGCAGGCTAACAAAGTGAGGCTTCCAAAAAGTAAGCCTTGTTTTGGTGGGTTTGTTTTGAGCCAGATGGTTCACAGGCTCTGTTTGCTGAGCGGACATCTGCAGAAGACAGCGACATGGGCACAAGGAGAAGACCAGCAAGGGGGTGGAAGAGTCTATTGAAAGTGGCAGTCTGGGACTTCACTTTTTGCTTGCCATGTTTGCTCATGGTGCTTGGAGTATTCATTGAACCACTGCATGACATGCAGGCTGACACAGAGACTGTCAGGAAGTGAAAAATAAGGAGGAAAAAACAACCGTTTAAAAGACACTGTTGGCACAAGAACAAGTGGATATGAACTGTCAGCAGACACGCTGCAGATTGGATATGAGAAACTACTAGTTGCAGAAAAGCAAAGTTCCAAAGCAGCAGTAATTCAGAATGAATTTGGGGAGCTTTAGATCAAGAGATCGTAGAGCTAGTCCACCTGTCATATCAGGAATTTACCTGGTTTGCCTGAGAAGACTCCTTTCGGGTTCTGTGTTTCCATCTCTGTTTTTTCTGTAGACTTACTAACAAATGCATGTAGAGTTAGATATTTTGGCAAAGTTCTTGATGCTAGGTGTTTTCATTAGCTGACTTTCCCTCTGAAGCTTGATCATCTGAAGCGTACAGCTCTTCCTGTTGTTTAACTTACAGTATAAGAAATGTTTAACCTATAGAGCAAAGGCTTTTATGTGCACTTTGGAAATGTATAGGAACATCTTTTTCTTGCATAGACTTGAAAAACAACCCATATGCATTTGCTTACAAATGAGAACGAGAGTCAAGGAATTGGTCCGTTTCTGTGTGCCTTTTAATTGATAGCACGAGTGCGATGATTGTTCCATGTGCTCCTTCCAATGGCTCACTGTTGGACCGTGGGTCCTTTTGCTGAGTGAAGTAAGAGACAAAGTGAAGGTTTACCGTACGTACGTTGTTTAGTCTGAAGATGCAGTTTCCTGTGTGATCGTTAAAAACTTGGAGTTGCTGCTAGCTATTAGAAAGGCTTTGTGCTGTGTGAAAGCAGCACGTTGCATTTTCCAACTAAAAATCCTGAACACATTGGAAAGAGTTTTCTCTAGCAAACATGGAGTAAGCTTTTGGAGAAGCTGTAGGCTTTTGTTTGCTTCCATGAGCAGATTGCCAGCCTGCTTCTTTGGGTGTCTTAGTTACTGACTTGGAGTGTGATACCAATGGGATGTTCAAAAAGTGCTGCTTGCTGTATCTCTTTGCCAAGGAGAAGAGGTAGTTACGGCAGAGTGTTCAGAAAACTGGAGGAGAAGCTTGGCTGGGAACTAGGTCCACCTAGTGTTTGACATGCTCTCAACAGGTCCATTAAAGACGGGACAACAACTGGCATGAAGCAGGCATCGTGATGCGTTTCTCTGCTTTATGCGTATTGGCTGACTTGTTACAGGAATCCTCCTCAGGGCATAATTAAATAGCAAATGTCCTGAAATGGGCAAAGCTCATGGGCAGTATTCATTTGATCTTGATTTTCATTCATCTGAAATGAAAAGACAAACATTTTATTAGTATTCACAATCAAATGGCTTTTTTGATACCTGTTTGCTACTGATAAGGGGAGTGGCCTAAGGAGAAAGCAACAGCAAACACAGCCCTTTGTCATATGTAGTTGCTCATACTCTTGCCCATTAATGCAAAACACACGATTTTGGTGTGGTAGGAGTCTCTACATGTTTCTCAGGTTCTACAGGACACAAGGGAATTAAAACCTGTTATGGAAACTCCCTTCCCTAACTATTGTATCGATCGGGCTTTATAGTAGGAAAGTGTATTAACTTTGTTAATACCTACTAGATCACATTATACCCTGCAATGTAACGAGGTAGTGGAAATTTCCTGGAGACTTTGGTATTGTTCCCACTGAAGTAAAACTGCCCAGGACTGCCCAGCCCTGGAAAGATCGTCTTGGCTTCCTAGAAGCTTAGAGCTGTCCATGAAGGATATAAGTCACCTCTGGGCAACCAAAATAACGCCAGCACTCTTGCCCCTCTAGCACATCTCTGAAACCCTCCCAACGTCATCTGGCATCATCAGTAAGTAAGGATAGCAAGACTAACTCCAGGGACATTTGGATCAAAAAGAAAGGCAGCAAAAATGCTGCAAAAATATAGTTGCTTTGAAAAGTTTTACTGAGTTTGGTAATCTGTAGCATGAGTGTTGGTGATTACTCAAACTGTGTTGCACCTGAGCGCTACAAGGGTATAAGAAACCTGTGTGAAACTCCATTCGGGGTGCCCCAATTTGACTGGGACACTTCATGCACAGGAATAAATATTTACCCTTGTAATTCTATATTTGGTGTGCCAGCCTTTCTCCTTGGTCGGCATGGGCCACTTGCGAATTTTCAGAAAACCCTATGGAGGAAAGTTTTGCTTGCCTGAAACAAATTCTGCAATTGGGTTCACTGTGATCCCATAAAAAAAGGGCTAACCGTAATTATCTCTTCTTCTTAGCCTTTTATGGTTTTCTCTATCAATTTAACAAAAAAAAACCCCAACAAACAAAACAAAAACATAGGGGGAAAGTGAGGCAATTATTTAAAAATTCCATAAAGATGAAATGAACACTAAAAACACTGATGCACGTAAACGATAAAATCCAGAGACAGAAATGATGAATTAGTAACAACTCAGCCAAAAAACAGCTTATGGGCATAACATGTCTGATTTTAGATTACATTCCTCCTTTGTTTCACATCATGTCATCATTTTCTTCATACTGTCTCAGCTGTAATGGCTCTAGCCCACAAGAAAATCCTGCTTTTTAGACCTTTCAGAAGAGGGTTTGTGCTAATGTGCACCTGCGTAGAAGAACTCAGAGAAGAAATGAAGTAAGAGAAGATGCTGCACTACTTTCAAATGTCTACACATTGCTGTGAAACTGTGCAAAAGTACAGCACTGAATACATAGGCATTATTATTATTATTATTATTATTATTATTATTATTATTATTGACATATGGTGAAGAGGTAGGCAAATTCAACTCTCTTCCAGAGTTAACAGTGGGATTACAAAGTCAGAGACCCCCCCTGGTACATCTGCAGTATCTTCTCCTTTATTCCCGATGATTCCAACACAATTTTCTGTTCAGGAAGAAGTTAATGAAGAACCAAAGTTAATTCACTCAAATAGTAATTGTGCTGAGTGATTTATTACATTACTTGACTCAAGAAGAATTATCCAAGTCTTTAAAAAATAGTTAACCTAAAATTGTACCCAAGAATTGTACCCAAGAAAAGAAGAAATAATGCAATCTGATAAAGAAGGTAAAAAGGAAGGAAGATTATACCTCTATAATCATTCAGCTATATCAAGCTGATAGAGGCAGACACACCCTTGAGTTAATCTCCTGTAGAAAGTCACAGTTGCACCAGGTTAAGTATTTACAAGCATGGTCATATCAGAACATTTTCCAGTAAAGCTAACTTGCCTATCAACTCAAACCAAGGAAACGTCCTAAAGACAATCTGCCCTCTGACCATTACTGGCTAAACCTATCTCTTATTTTATTCCTTGTCATGTGGCATTATGGCAACAAGTATGGTATGAGTATAGAAAAGGTGTCTAGAGATGCATTTCCAAAAAAATACCCATCTACATTGGCTGAAAGATGGGACCTCTCTTTTCTGATCGGGCAGTCAGTGCAATTATCAAGGAATTTGATACTTCCAATCTGGATTGTTGCTAGATATAGCACTATATGGGAAGGCAATGAGTACAGCTAGAGCTAATTATTTCAGGATGTGCTTTTTCAGCACCCCTTTGCCTTGCAGGGCCCTTTGCAAAGAGGAAAGCATGCGCTTAAAATACACTGGTTACCGGTTCCTTTTCAAACATGACCCAAACCACAGGTTTTAGCTGATGAATTAGATCTGGTTTGAAGCCCTTGCTCCTGTCAGACTGTCTTCTTCCCAACAGCCCTCTGGACAAGGGACACTCCTGGCAAGGGAATTCATCTCTCTCATCACTCTGCCTGCTGATCCATCAGAGCCACATCTGCACAAGTGCAAGGGCCTGCCTCTTCACACGGAGCTGGCATCACAATCTGGTGGTTCTTTAACTGAAGAAGACACAGTCTGGCAGCTTTCTGCCCTCATTGCACCAGTTTTGCAGACCGATTCATTACCAAGAACATGCTAGAGGATTGTTTCTTGCTTGGTTTCTAACATCTAGAGGGATGAATGGAATAGAGCCAAGGGAGACAGGCATCCTGGAATAACCTCCTGCACCAGTACAGGTTGGGGGCTGACCTGCTGGAGAGCAGCTCGGTGGAAAGAGGCCTGGGAGTTCTGGTGGACAACAGGATGACCATGAGGCAGCAATGTGCCCTTGTGGCCAAGAAGGCCAATGGCATGCTGGGGTGCATGGAGAGGAGTGTGGCCAGCAGGTC
>VYZM01000989.1:7256-32154 GCA_013398915.1 Dromas ardeola | reverse complement strand
CGCTGGGGGCAGCACCCCCCCTCCCAACCCGAGACCCCTCCTCAGCCCCAGGGCGACGTCTCCTCTCGCTGCTGGCACCCAACGGGCAAAAAAACCCGCTTTCGCTTGTGTTTTTTACCCCGCCTCCAAACTCACAAGCAAAATAATTAACTCTTCTTTAGGAAAAAAAAAAAAACAAAAAAAAAAACTCAAAAAAAACCCCAAAATGCAAAGCAAACCAAACCCAAATCTTAATGGCCAATTATAGAAGGTTCACACATTAAAGCAGTAACTCATATCTAATTTTTCCACAGAAACCTAAATCTCTGGGTCAAGTGTTAAAAAAAAAAAGAAAAAAAAATAATCTGTGTTAAGACAACCAAAAGATTTATATACTGGTTCATTAGCTACATATTTTTTTCCTTTCTTTAGAAATGGTCACATTGACAATGTATAATTCAAAACATTTCTGCACAATAAAAACAGAAAACTATGATACAGTGAGGTAAAGAAAACGCAAAAATATTCACCCACAATATATTTTCAGAAAATACCAACACAGTGATTTTTTTCCTTTTAAAAAAGCACAAAACTTATAAATGAACAGCATAAATGGCTATTTATCTGAGTGATCGCCTACGAATTTCCTAAACCCACAAATCCACAGGGAAGTGTAATGGTCTCATCCAACATTTATTTAAAAAATAACCCTTTCCGGATCACGATTCGCAAGATCAGTGCTCAGATTTCCATCAGATCCAAATCGGCGTCTTCAAAGCCATAGAAGGACTCAGTCTCGCTTTCCCCTTCGAAGAGCTGATGGAGGATCTCGGGGTCTGCGGCCTCCTCGGCCTCCCTCCGGTCCTGGGCCTCGGCCGCCGCCTCCCGCTGCCCCTCGCTCAGCTTCAGCTGCTCCTCCAGCGAGGCGATCAGCTCCTCCTGCATGTCGGCGTTGCGCCGGGGCGAGTTGGCGGTGCCGTCGGGGCCGGGCAGGACGCTGGCCACCAGGAAGGACTGCTGCACCAGTTCGGGAGAGTCACCGATGACCTCCAGCACCTCCGCCAGCCAGCACAGAACCAGCTGGAGGAGAATGTCCGAGTCGCACGTGGAGTCCGCCATCTCCTTGGCTTGCTCTTTCCACTTTTTATGCAAGAAATTTTTCACAGTCCTTTTTATACAAACATCCAGGGGTTGGATTTTGGAGCTGCAGCCAGCAGGGACGACAGCCGGCAGGGTGCTGGAGGCGCTCAGCAAGGACAGTACCTCCTCGGAGAGGTGCGTTCGGTGACAGTCCAGCACGAGCATGCCCTTGCTGTTCTGGCACTGCGTGTGCTTCTGCCACACTCTGGACGACCACAGCTCCATGACTTCGTCGTCGCTGTATCCGTTCTCCTTTGCTTCCAACATGATGGATTCCGGCACGTTGGCGGGCTGCTGTACGTGACCCCGGTAGAAGACCAGGGTTGGGAGAACGCTTCCGTCGGCGAGGATGGTGAGGACAACGTCGCACCAGGGCTCCCCCGTCCCCACCGTCTGCAGAGCGTTCTCCTTCCGGTCATCGCTGCTCAGCACCTCCACGTCGAGGAAGAGGGAGATCTCATCGATGGCCGCGATCATGGAGAGAGGCAGGTCTTGAGTGTGGATTTGCCGCTGCACGAACTCGATGAAGCAACTGGCGTTATCCTCCACGTCTTTGGGGAGAGGGTGAGCCACGGCCCTTCGCGTGTGCGTGCTGAGGTTGTGCCGCAGCATGAACCTCACCGCCCACTCGTAGGAGATCTTGAAGCCACCTTCGAGGGAGCGGCCGATCTTGGTGGCTTTCTGGAAGAGAGTCTCCTCGTTGACAGGCAGCTGCTGCTCCCTCTGCGTGAGGACCCATTCCGCCAGCTTCTCTTCAGCCTCTAAGCTGAGGTACTTGCCCTCTGACAGGGACGCCAAGTTCTCTTCTTGGAAAGCTTGAAACCTCCGTAGCCAGCGCTTGATCCGCCTCTGAGGGTTTCGGAAGTGCTCCGCAGCCTGCTCCGTGTTGCAGCACAAGGCAAACAGTACAACTCGCAGCTTCTTTACCGACAGCTGCTCTTTTTTGCTCGCGGGCTCGGGCTCCTTTGTTGGCTGCTCGTCTTCTTGAGCATCAATATTTAAGCACTCTTCCTCCTGGCAGACCAGAGGCCGGCCGTAGGCTGCTGGTGCCAGCTCGGGCTCCAGGTCATCCTTCGCAGGTAACACAGACTTTGTTTTCACAGTAGCAGCTTTACCCGGGGAATAGGTAGGGCATGTGTTCCTCATGCTTTTGTCCTGGGGCTGAACGTGCCTTGAAGGGAGAGAACACAGGTCCTTCTTAAAACCCAGAAAACAAAGCTGTTGAGGGGAAACAAACAAACAAACAAAAAAAAAAACCCAACCGCCAACCCCACAAGCTGAAACAGATGAGAGCAGGTAAGAGTTTACAAACAGTTTACCTGGAATGCGATATCCAAGTAGGCCCTGTTAAGAAAAACAAAACAACAAACATTTGCAGCTTAGCAAACAAACAAGTCGGTGCAAACAAAGACAGGAGGATCCCAACGTGCAGTAGGAAGAGCTAACACCCATCCCAGCCTCCTCCCACACCCAAGGGCCACCGCAGCCAAACCGACACACGCAGAGCCGCACTCATCGGCAAACCCCCCCCGTCCGTTTGAAACGACAAAAGGCGCCTGGTTAGGAAAGCTCAGCTTTGGCCAGAGGCCCTGCAGGGATACCCCGAAGTTTTGCAAGTGGCAATAATCGCCCCCAAAACAGCCGGGACGCCGCTTTTAGGCTCTATTCAAATCCCGGCACCAGCAGCTGCTTCGGGCCTCCCGGTGTCAGGGAGGTACAATGATGTCTCGGAGGAACAGAGGAACTCGCTGAAGCCCCGGCATTGTCTCTCCCTGGGAAGAGCTCCCGGGTATCGGTGGCAGAGCCGAGCTCGGGGCAGAGCCGCTTAACTCTGGCATCTCCATAACAATGAGGACTCGCTCAGGCTGTTACGGAAGGGCCCTAACACTACATGGGATTAGAACTCAGGACTCAGCCCAACGCTAATATTTCACCTGGAGTCTACGAACTGACCTACGATGTCCCGCGTTAATTTTTTGCAAGTTCTCCGTTCCTTTTCAAACCCTTACCTCGGAAAATAATGTTACTAAACTCGTGTGACGGATTGAAAACCAGATGTTTGGCCATTGCATCACCCTCAGATGTTACAAAGAGACAAGAGGAACACGACAGCTTCACACCACTGGAAGGGGGGGGGGAAAAAGGGAAAAAAGTGAGCTTAAAATCAGTATGAAATAAGAAAATATGTACATCCCCTCACTAACAACTAGAAAAAAGCATCACACTCCAGTACACACAAGCAGCATCCCCGCCCCGAACCGTTAACTCCCACTGGAAGGCAACGGGAGTCTCGGGCAACATATCGCCCTTAATTCAACATATTTCCCGTGTGGCAAACAATAAGCAGAGCTTCTTCAGAAGCAGATCACGAAAGAAAAGAAAAGAACCGGAAAAATCAGAACGTGAATGCACAGTAGATTCCCAGGTGATTAAAGTAAGATGACAAGTTTTCCATTACCAGGCAGTGTAGTTTTTAAACAAAGCCAAGTATTTTGGACTCTTCCGAGGAACATGGTTGCTGTAAGATAAAAGAGTATTAAATGTCAGAATTATTTCGGGTATTTAAAGAGCTACAAAACCATGCAAAATACAGTACATTTACAAAGACGGGCCCAATCCTGGGTTCAATAATATTTTGCCTGCCAGTATTGTATTCAAGGAAATGAAAACTCTGTGTCTAAATAAAAACAACTGTACAGTAACATTTGAAAATGCCCAGATTTTGGAGTAACTGTTCTGCCATCCCCTTCTGTGGTCTATCCACGGTCCTGTCCAGACCACAGGCTTGTAAGGCAGGGCATGATTTTTTTTTTTATTTATTTTTTTTTCCCCTTTTTAAAATTTTTCAATTATTACTTCTGAGAATTTTGCAGGAAATCCTAAAAGCACTGAAAAAAAAAAAAGTCAGTTTTCTGCAGCAGCGTGCAGTACACGTCATTAGCTACCACACTGATAGTTCGGAAGGAATCTTAGCTCTTGCGCGCTGTTTTCTCCTCTCATTTGAAAGCCAGCAGCCACGTCCGTGCCGATACAGAACAGTGTCTTACAAACCACTGCAGTGAACCGGAATTTCCCCATCCCCCTTTCTCACAGTGCAGACCCAGACCCAGAGGTGCTGCTGCACCAGGCAGGAGGAATTTCTATCACAGCGCTCAGAGCATCCCGCACCCCGCATCCCGCCTACTTGATCATGTGGTTGGCGTAAGCTCTGGAGCAGCAGGTGCTGTAGCGACACAGCGAGCAGTGCACGTAGGTGGGGAAGTGGTTCGGGAAGTCGGGGATCTCGAAGCTGCACTCCAGGCAGGTCTGTCTCCCCAGGACGCTCCTGAAGAGAAGAGGGGGGGGGGTATTGCCATTAGTGTCTGACCAGGCGCCTTCGGAGTCCTAACAATCATCAGGACAGAGAAGAACTTAATGACATGTAAAACTTTCAGAAGTCCGACATCAAACTAGTCTCGTCTCGGCCCCTGGCTTCCTAGGGTTCTTCGGTGCCAGGCTAAACATTTCCCACTTGTTGAGGTCGGGAGTATACAGTCCAAGAGTGGATAATTAATTAATTAATTAAAATATCAAAGACAAGGCAGCAGGACAGAGGATGGGCAGAAAGCCCTCAGGCTGATGAAATTCCATTGTTTCTATAAAAGTGCCTAGCTAATTCTGTATTTCGCAGTTTCACCTCAAGGGCTTTCATAACACGACTTAATCCCGGTTTTGTGGGAAGCTGATTCTCCTGGCACAAAGTTTCCTTGGCAACAGCAAGACAGCGCTGCCCAGCGCCGAGGACTGTATTACCCATCACCGCGGCATTAAAAAGCTAACTACGTTTCCTTTAAAAAACTTTTTTAATTTGTAATTTAGCAAAAAGTTCTGACATTTTTTTGACCGCTCTCTTCTGGACGTTCCTCTGGACAGGCGGGTACAGGAAGATGGGCTGGGGATCGGTAGAAGACGACAGCGGAGCGGTTTCCTGCCCAGGGCCCTGCGGCATGTCATTGGAAGATATTGGCACTGTCCGTGGCTGTCCTCTGGATGCCCTGATTGTAACCTGCAGAAAACGGAGAGACCCAAACCTCCTCAGACACAAGGGCAGAAGCTGTCTATCCCATTCGGACTCCTCCGTTTGGAGCAGTCCTGCAGGCTCTTAGCAGAGAACAAAGAGGTGCTCCTGGGACACCCCTCGTCCCACCCAGGGCAGCAGTGGCATAAAAGAGGACAATGCCTTGAGCCCCAGAAATGCCTGTTTGTCCCTAATGGCTCCAGTGGTCCAGAGACAACTAATTCAGACACCATCATTTGTAGATAACCTTAGTTAGGAGATTTTAACCCCCGCCGTGCCACTCACACCTCCTCTCTCTCGCTTATTGTTTCTGTGAAGCATCCGATTAACTAATCACGCACCACAGGGCCAGAACACAAGAGTGTTTTTCTGTCCCACTGAGTGTGGTTTAAGTGATGCAGACAAAGCAAACATCGGTTTTGCAGCACTTAATAAATACACACCAATGCAGACGCTACGGGCGCTTCCTGAGGAAAGAGAGGAGAGAGGCCTGCTGTTAACTTGGATTTCTTACCTTGGTTCCAGGTTTCAATCCTTCTAATTGTTTGGGCTTTCGGAAAGTTTTGTGGTGCTGCAGCTTGTGTTCAATTTTATCCTTGGCAAATATGAACTGGAGTCTACACTTGTTGCAGTGATAAACACTCTTCTTCTAAAGCAAATGCAAACAAAATACATTTCGTTTTAGAGAAACAGAAGTCACTATACAGCAGGGGGTTTTGTTTAAAATAAAGAAAAAAGGAAAAGAAAAAAAAAAATACCACTTTTCCCCTCTTTGAAACCAGAGGCAGCCCCACTGTTCCTTAACATCTGGAAGTCTCTCCCCCCCAAGCCCCGTATCTTGGGTGGTTTGGTTTTACATTTTTTGGTTTGTTTTGGTTTTTAATTAAAATCATCAGGCTCTGTGGAGACACCAGACCTGGAAGTGCCACGAACAAACCTTCCCCAGCTTGTTTAAGGCCAAAATAAGGCAGAGGAGCAGAGCAGCGCGTGGGGCAACTTTCCTTCAAAAGGAAAGCTGCCCTTCCTCCGCCTCTCGGGGAGTCAGCGAGGGACTTCGGGGGCAAATCAACCCAGGCACTCGGCGAGAGCGCTACGTTTCTATATTCTGAAAGTACACTTCAGCTACACCCACATAAAATATGTTGTCAATACAGCCAACATATACAGAAACAGAACACCGAGCTACAGAAATTACACTCATTTGTGCGCACACAGTATTATTTACTCATTTATTACCTGGAGATCAAAAAATTTAAAACCCGTATGAACACAGAGCCCACTGTTGGTTAATCATCACATGAAGCAAACACAGTCCAGCAAAACATGCTTTTTTCTGCTAAGTAACAACAATGTGTGCCACTGCCAAAGGAGCAATGCCTCCTCTCTTCAGCACAGTCCCTATGAAAGGTCTGGAATGACAGCAGGCAAATCGCATTCGTTACGGAGTGGATACAGCACCTACTAAACCCCCTCTTTCAACCAAGTTTTCCTTCTTTTGGTTTTTATTCCAAGCAGATCCTCAACTAAGCACATGCTTACGATCCACAGAATCTCTGTGGAGAGGGAAGCCCCTGCCGCAGTACCTGATGCCTCATGAAGTGCTGCTGGAAGGCATTGCCGTTCTTAAAGACCTTGAGACAGTAAGGGCAGAGCAGGTGCCGCGTGTCTTCGTGGATCATTCGGAAATGGCTATCCACTTCAGAATAGAGCGACGAACGATACTGGCAGACCTAGAGGAGAGGACAGAAACATTAGCAGGGAAATAGCATGGGAATCTATCTCACATCCACCACCGCAACACAGAGATCTTAACAGCAATCCCCAAAGATACTTGTCAGGGGAGTTTAGGAACCAGGTCCTAAAGAACCTGCTAGCCTATTCCAACTGTGGGATACTAAATCAAGCAGCGTATATGCAGAGGAGTTTGGGAGAAACACACTTGAACTACTTGTATAAGAAGAAAGTAGTGACAATTCAAGCTCCAGATCCAAGAAAAAAAAAAAAGAAAAAAAAAAAAGAGACAGTCAATGCAAAGCCGTTGGAATGTATTAAAGAGCAGTTTCTTCAGGGTCTATGTAAAACGTAGAATCTGGAACATAATCTGTTTTAACATAACATGTTTTAGAAGTTTCTTCTCTGATTTTTCTTTTTGGAGGGGCAGTTTAGGACCTCTCAGAATCCAGGCAAGCACAAATCTCATGGCAACAGAGTGTCAAGAAAAAGTATCACACAAGCAACATAATCTCATCTGCTCCAGAGTGACAACTTCTCTTTATGGCACAGCAATTTGCCTGCAGGCCCTGGGAGGAAAGAAAAAATTAGGCTCTGAATGCCACTGGGTCTGAGCACACATCTATCAAGCTGAGCCAGCTTCAGAGCGCTGGGAACTGGTGGCAAACAAACACTGAGCTACTCGTGCCACCTTAAGAGCCACTGGAGTTCTCTAATTGCACACCTGGAAGAACCACAATGGGCTCCACAGCCGTGTTCGTGGCCCACATCTGTTTTGGACCCCTGAGAGCCACAGACTTTGCTGAAAAATGCCGGATTTCCTCTTATTCTACAGTATGCGTTGATGAAGTCCAGCCCCTAAACCATTCTGAATACCTGACAAACGTAGGGCATCTCCCCAGGCTTGTGAGTGTCCTTCATGTGCTGTAGGAACATCGGCTCGCTCTCAAACGCCCACTCGCAGATCTTGCACTTTGCTGCAAAAGAAAGGAGAAGCAAGTAACAGCTGGGGGACAAAACCCTGTTAAAACATACCAAAGAAACTTGTAACTGGTAGTGTAAAAAAAAAGAAAACCAACCAACCAACCAAAAAACCAACCCAAAAAACCCTCCCAATTCTTTGAATTGGGCAGACAAGATACATTCTGAGAGCTTTCCAAAAAGCAGCAAAAATTCTCTTAAGCAAAATGGCAGGTACAACGTATGGGAAGACGCCCTAACCAGGAACCCGCAAGCAATTTTAAATCGGATGTCAACCTACTGGTAAAAATTAAGTTCTACCATGACGTTATTATTGAACTCAATCTTTAAAATACTCTTGACAGTAAGTTTGCAGAAACGCAATTTAGATGGGTTTTTCTGCTGGCCTACAAAACCGACGCACCAAGGGGCAAGGCAGAACAGACGCTCCTTTCTCAGCAGACCTGCAGTTAATACAAGACAGAAACCCCCTTAAACCTGAACAAACAACAGCAAAATCAACTTACTTGTTGACTCATAGGGACTGTGGACGTTCTCTAAGTGACACTGTAGCTGAAACGGAGTGGAGAACTGTCTGTAACAATGCTGGCAGATGGTGTGGACATCCACCTCGCCGTTCTGCTGGTCCAGTTCAACGTGGTGCTTCATGTGGTTCATAAACCTTACGGAAGTGAGGAGAAAGGGCGTGAACAGAAGCCCCAACATTTTGCACCCGTAACCCCGAACGCATTACAAACACCGCACCGGAAGTTTTTTTTAACAGCATTAAGATGTTTCCTTCTTGCTCTTCCCATCAAAAGGAAGCAAAATCTCCTCCTACCCAGCACCCTCCCGCTCCCTAAGTCCAGGGGAAGCGCAAAAACAGGTTTTGCTGTGAGAACAAGGGGCTGTGCCACTTGCTTTGGAGCACTTCTGACCCCAACCAGCCACTCCACTGACGACGACAAAACATTTCAACTTAGAAGAAAAATCAGTGGCCCAGTTATCACACAGGGGATGGCTCAGAACACCACATTATTTCATAAAAAAATATTTCCTCCCTCTGTTGTAAAGCGCATTGAATAAAGATGAGAAGAGCAGTTCTTCAAGAAGAATTATTTCCTATTATCTAGTGAGACTAGTGATGAGCAAATGAGGCGTCTCTGCTGAAGAACATAAACGCAATTATTCTAACCACGCAGTCTTCTTACAACTTTTCCCCCCCCGACTGAACCGTATGACGATGGGCAAATCTCTCCCTTCTGTGCTTCAGTTCTGGCCTTAAGCTACAGTATGGAAAACCGCAAGGCCCGACAGACTGATGCTTACACCTTCTGCAGACCAGAAGTATCAAAACCCTGTGGCCTGTTTTTGCAGACCTCGCAGTCCTCTTACCGTATGTTGTTCTTTAGCCTCTTGGTGCAGTGTGGACACCTGAAGGAAGTTGGAACCTTGGGGAAGTTCAGCAGCTGGCTCACTTTGCCACCATCTCTGCCATAGTAGAAATCATCTACCAACATAATGAGCTTACTTTGGGACGAGTCAACTACGTTTTCACTTGGCTCTGGAACTTTAGCAGGCGGGGACAGGGCAGGGATAGGAGTAGAAGAGGGTGGTGAAGCAACAGCTGTAGTTTTTTCTGGAGACGGAGGCTTTGCAGATTGAATATTTGGTTCAGATTCTAGAGATTTTCTTTTCTTGAGGAATTCAACCATTTCAGGGCAGCAGTACTAAAAGGAATAATCAAACAAGAAATCCCCAACACATTAAACTGTATCTAGGCAGAATTACATATACTATTAAACAGACAAGGACTAGCCAGTACTAAGAAAAGACAGAGGAGCTCTAGGAAAGAGTAATGCAGATTCAGTATCCATTCTTCTGGTTTGACTGTTTACTGCTAAGTAAGATTAGAAAATAAATGCATCTCCTGGCACCAGCAGGACATAAAACTAAGGTCCTGCCCAGTTCCAGTGAGAGACGCTGCTGAAGGTCGTCCAGAGGCCTCTCCTTTGCCTCTCACTTTCTCCTGGTCACACTCTTCACAGAAGCCCCTGATCTAGGGAGAACAGCTATTCTTTGCACTCCACAATCACGAGCAATTATCCGTTAGCTGCTCATCTCAGAATGGTTACTTACACACATATGTCCTCTTAAAGCTTCGGTGACTCGAAACTGGGCATCACACCTTGGGCAGACCTTCCTGCCACCATCTTGCAAATCAAATGTGGGGATAGGAGATGAACTGACTGCAACGGGAAAAACGCACAAAAAAATTAGAATCCCTACATTTCAGCCTAAACCTAGGCAATCTTTTGGGCATGCTGAAATACTTCAGTTTCAAGAGCTGTACTTTTAACTACTAACTAGGCTGAGAGACGTAAAAAGGTGCTCCCTTTGGAAGAAGGGAAGCGAAGATTTTATCCTTTTGCCTCCTTGTACAGAGGATTTGAGGTCTGTGTATTTCCAAGACGGCAGCATGCACACCAATAATTTTGAATGTAAAATAACGCATGCAAGCAGATATCCATAAACAAAATCTAATCACTGGATAAAAAAAGTACAGATAGAGATGAAGAAATTAACAGCAAAGCTTTTCAAGTGTTTGTCCCTATTATGAAACCTCAGTAGTTACAGGTTAGCATTTTTTTACTGCAGAAAATAAACTTCTGAAGCCTCAGCAGAATCAATCGAGCTAAGACAGCTGCCACAGCCCTTACCTTTTAATGATGACGATGATGATGACGACTCTGAAACGCTGGATCTCTGGGAACCGTGCACAGGGCTGCTGTTGGAAACCACCAGCGGGCCAGGGCTCTGTCCTAACGAAGGAATGGTGTTCAGGGTATTCACTAGCTTAGCAACCTCACTGCTGTTCTCCCCAGTCACTCCAGGCCTCTTTACAGTCACAAAGCTCGCAATACTCACTGCCGAGGGAATGGATGGCAGAAGAACACTAATAAGGACTCAGTAAGATCTGATCCACTGTGTGAATCCCGCCCCCATCTAAGATGCCTCGTCTCTTGCTCTTCTACCTCCAGTCTGCCCCGGAGACGACCAAGCCATCAATTATCCCATCCAGTGATGCGAAGGCTGGCAAGGCTGGGAAAGGAATTTCCCCAACCTTCCAGATTACACTCCCAAGATAGGAGCCACGTCCCGCCATGAACTGAACAGGACACTGATGGTCACGAAAATTATTTGTATTTCTTTCCTAAATGCAGCTGTATATGATTATGGCCACTTAAAGCTAAAAATAACCTGACTACTTGCTGCGTGAAGTAGTTTTTTTCCTTTTTAAATTGTTTGTCACTACTCTTGAGCAATCACTTCACTCATGCATTCAGCCAACAGTCAAAAAAAAAAAAAAAAAAGCAACACAGTTTCTGCTTGTGTTCATCGTCTATTTAACTTCACCTTTTGAAAAATACAAGTGATTAACAAATATTATTTTTCACTTTGGGGGACTTCTAATTGATGGTCTTAGAACATTCTACAAAACAAAATTTAACTCGTTCTCAAACCAAACTGGACACGGTGGCAGGATTATCCTTTTTTTCCAGGTTGGTAAAGAGAGCTGAAGCGTGAGTCAGTGAAGAGAGGCAAAAATAGAACCCAGGAGTTCTGACTCAACTTCTGTCTTTTAGCTGCTACGCCGTATGTTTGAAGATGAAATTATAGACAGTGTCATACACTCGAGTCTCCTTGCTTTTCCATGGCAAGTCTTACCTAATTTGGGGTTAGTAGCTTGACTGGACTGCCCTGGCTGCTGCACAGTTAACTGTCCAAGTGGTGTTGGCTGCGTTGCAGTAGGAGTTGTGGAGGTGCTGGGAGTGGACTTACTTTGCTGCTGCGCCTGGGACTGTGGCACAGTGCTCCTGATGGTGAGCGTGGCCGGAATGACCGTAGTGAAAGTGTTGGTGGTGGGTCGGACCGGCATGGTTGTACCTGGTCTCACCTGGGCCATTTGAGAGAACACCTGAGGAACTCCAACCGTTGGTTTAACAAACTGGGTACCTGGGGCTTCAAAAACAAAGGAAGAAACAGGGCAGATCAAGTACTCGAATTCCATTCCTTTGCAGTAATACCTGAGTGCAACCCATTTTCCAACACTGCTGAGCTCCCAGTGGAAGCTAATTCCAGTGGAAATTTTAAAAGTCGAGCAGCTTAATTTCACTTCCCCAGCAGACTAAAACCGAACATGGATGCAGACAGAGTGAGGACTGTATTTATAAGGTTTTTTTAGGTGGAATTTTCCAAAAGACCCAAGTATCTTACAAGCCTAAATCCCGCCGACTTTCACAGGGCTCATAGTCCTAGTCACTAGGCCCAATGGAAACCCATGGAAGTTTCTTACGGCAGGACAAGGGTGATCCCACAGTTGCAAATTAGTTTGCGATATGAGGCTTTGGAGATCTGTTCTGGGGAGAGCGAGAGGTGACTCCTCACTAGCATTGTTGCTTTGTTTAAGGCAGGTTTCTGACGACCCCCGGGTTCTCAGTCTTTCTGATGGTGCGTGACACAATCTGGCAGCAGAAGTCAGCGTTAGAAAAATCATCCTCAGGGTGAGGCTTGGCTTCCAGGCAGTCGGGGAACAATCGCATGGCATGGGGAGACTTTGAAAGGAAGGAAGAGGGGCGCTCATGGGCTGGGATCTTGACATTAAGTTAACTGAGGAGGCTTTTTGGAGAGGCTAGATTTACACGGAGCCCTGTGAGGCAGACATTCCTTCCAGCTGGAAGTCCCCAACTCTGCAAACTGGTTCGTTACTACGACCAAAGGGCCTACTCCCTGCTGCAAAACGACTAGCAGAATTACAACCACAAATACAGATAAATCTCACCTGCTACAGAGCTGAACCCCCTTCTTTAGAACCACTAGATGTGCAGGAGAAATACAGATTTCAGATATTATTTTTTTTAACCCTTGCTACTCTATAAAGGAACAGGACAGTGGCTTTGGCTCGTTTCAGTCCTTACCTGGGACGAGGGTGATGGGTCTAACTGTCTGACCTTGCTGTACGTTCAGAACAATTCCAACTTGGTTCACTGTGTTTTGTACAGGCCGCACGTTCCTCACGGGAAATCCCTGCGGTCAAACAGTACCGTTACCATCAACACACTGAGCACATCTGAAGCACTTTCACTCTGAGCTTTCTAGCCCAAAAAACAAATAAACAAACTAAAAAAGCCCCGCAGCACTATCATCTGCAGATCAATTGAGCTATGAGGCCATACCGTTCCCAGCCAGCACCTTACCCAAGAGCAGGGCCACCTTCCGTATGCTCTACAACATTTGATATACAGCCTCCACTCTCAGTCCCTCCTTCCCGAAGCACCTACAGAAATCTTCCCCCAGCTCTTAAAAAATTTATTAGCCCATATTTGAAGCAGAGGTAGTTTCCTGGGATAGAAAAGTCTGCAACATGCAAAGACAAATTTTTAATTTTTTTTTTTCTTGTTTTAAAAGCAGGAGCTCTGGTAAACACGGGCACTCGTTTTGTAGGAGTGCTTCCCCAGGCAAACGCTTAAAGAAGGCGGCGGACATTTAAAAAATTACCTGCACATCTCCCAGGAAAACAAAATGAAGTACTTAAGTACTCAACGTGTCAAATTCACGCAGGTTAGACAGACCCACCCACAGCAGGGAGCTGGGCTCTACTGGTAAGCCCACCAGTGAGAGCCAGTGGGAAGTCCCGCAGGACCTGCTGAGGTGTGGAACGCGGCCAACTTTCTCAAGTGAGACTCAACTGCAAAACGACTAGGAACACGAGCTACTTCCAAACAAAGCTATTTCTAAATCCACATAAATTAAAAAACAAAAATCCAACAGATTTCAGCTCAAGTGCAACATCCACTAAAGGGCTCAAGAAAAACTGAAGCAGGCAGCTGATAATTTCTAAACAGAGAACATTGTTCTATGGATGAGCACAGCAGATCTCCTGTCTCGGCCATCCCGGCGGGAATGGCACTCACCTGGGTGGTTATGAAGATGGGCTGGCTGGTCACTGGAGAATTGGTGACGTGATTGGCATTCTGCATGATCTGCACAGGTCGTAATACTGGCTGAGTCACCATCGTGCCCAGACCCGAGGCCGGGTTCTGGGTGAGGATTAGCGGCTGGCCACTCTGCTGAACGAGAGGATTGCCAGCTGGAAGAAAAACAGAAACACCGCAAAAGTCACATTTCTCAGGTAAAAAGGCTGCTGCTGCTGCTTCTCACACACGCTCAGCTGGTAATTTTAGTCTTCGGAATTGGAACGAGTTCTCCAGAGCATGCTTTCAAAGTCAACTTGTGAAACTATCCAACCCTTCTATATATTGTTTTACTGTTCATATTTAGACTAGGATTTTCCAAGCTGCCTAGGAACCAGGTGTTCAAATCCCTGAGCCTTGAGCAACCTCAGAGACTGATTATTCTGGCTCCTACGTGCCCTTTGAACACAGCCACAGCAGCCAGAGAAAATATTTTTTCCTAGTCTCATTAACTCCTAAGTAAAAATTCACCTGCTGTCAGATACCGGGAAAACTTACACTGAACCACTCCAACCCCTGGCATAGGGCGCGTACCAGAGGCAGAGCCACACGGCAAGTTTCTGAACAGCATCGACAATCACAGACCGTCGGGGACACCAGTGTCTGCCCAGGGCTTTAATTATCCAGGTCACAAGAATTCTGACATAACGTAAAGTTCTCTTCAGCATCCTCGGATAGAAAGAGGACTACAGGCCCGAACCTTCATGAAGCGGCAGACAAACTTCAACAAAAGAAAGGAAAAAAAAAAAGGCAAAGAGGCTAAAAACATCTGGATCACACTGAAGTCACGATGTGCAGCCTGTGTCATAAGAAGATCTTCTAAAGGTTCAAAGGGCATATTCCCTTGATTCAAAAGCGAAACATCCTCCTTGAAAAAAAGGTGAAGATGGGGAAAAGACGGTAGCTTTATCCGCTAAACTCAACAACCTTAATATCACACAACACATGAAATATCTCACGCAAGTCCTTTGGCAGGAGAGCGCCTTCAGATACTTGCACACAACCAGGTTCCTGCAGCGTCAGCTGAGAGCCGCTGCCTGTGCGGGTGCTCCCAGCCGGCTTCGCTCGGAAGTAAAACCACTCAGCTTAAAACATCTTCACGGGGTTTTATACTAATGGACTTTACTTAGTATTTGCTTGTTTGACAACAACTTGCACTTTACGCTAAGCAGCACTAGCTTGATTCCTTGCAATTGTGCCTAGGACCTGTCAGGAGCTCCAACACCATCGCGCCCAGAGGGATTTCCCAGACGGATTTTCACCGTATACGTCTACTACAGACTTGCTGCTTACAGACACATCACGAGGGTCTGTCCTCGTCCATCGGTTACAGAGCAGGAGTCAGGCGTGGACAGACGTCACCTCGTTCCCTGCACAGTTTGATTTGCTCCCTGACCCTCAGCCACGCTGTGCGCAGTCATTTCTCTGGGAAACACGACATCTGGCCGCGAGATGAAGTTGGTGTTGTCCGAGGGTGTATGGAAGCTGCAGCAGCCAACCTTTACGGTTAGTTCTTGGCTTGATCCACAGCTGGAACTAAGGCCGTGTGCGGGAGCAGAGAACTGTGTCCATCCTCCAGCAGACCGGCCACTGAAGGGAAACGATGACAAAAGTGAGCATTGTTAGTGTTTGTCGGTAGCAAAGATTTGTTCCGTGTTCTCTGAACCAGTGCCTTGGTGGTTGTAGACCATTTCATCCCATCTTTCACCAGAACGTTTGTTCACAGCCTCCTCCCTCATCCTTTCTTCTGCTCCTTTTGATGCCTTCCCTGTCTCGGGTGCCAGCAAACACTGGCAGCAGCTGGGAGACTCTCCTGATCTTTGTTTTGGTGCGACATTAGCCCCCAGGTCGCCAGAAGCAACGGGGCAACATTCCTGGGTTTGAATTTCCTCATTCTGTGCAAACGTTGCCAGTCTGCTCTGGTTGGCAAGTGAGAGCTTGCGGAAAGGAGAGCACGCGTGGGACAAACCGGATCTGGTCCGAAAGACACAGCCAACCGCTGGCAGCGTCTGCTGGGCCGGGGCAAACTGGGATGACCAGAAGCTGATTAATGTGGATTTTCCTGGGGGTAGTTGTAGATCGTGGAAGGCCCTTGAGCAACTGTGCAGAGGAAAACATTAGAAGAAAAAAAGGCACCAGAAGCAGCGAAGTTTGCTTTTCTTTAACAACTGAACAATTCTACTCGTTGCAGCCTACCACAACAAAATCATTGGGGCAGATCGTCGTAGAAACCTTGCCCTGTGCAGTCAGCAGCTCACAAAGCAACAGGATACCTTTTTCATCTGCAGGTGATGGAAAGCACAGGGTAACTCTAGCAGCTCTCAAGGGCTGTTAGCAGTCACAACTTCACGAGATGGTGAGGCCGCATGCAGTTCAGGGAAATGAAAAGGAAAAAAATAAATTCCTCAATCCCACTACTACTATAATCCATGTCTTGAGGGCAAAGGGCTTCCAAATCGGCAGAGGGAGGCGCGATACAGGAAGCCCCCCAGGAATCTTCCCACTGTAGCTCTGCAGCATGGTATGACACGAGACTGACCGAAAACCCTGCTGTTTCAGGGCTACAAAATGGTCCAACAGTACTGAAACTGCCGATGTTGGAGGAAAGGGTTGCTGTACCCGAACAGCAAATGTTTCCTTTGTAACTGTGTAAATCCAGGAAAGGACCCGCTGCGTGCCAAAATGTTCTGACCCACAGCCAAAGCAGCTTCTGTCAATGGAAGATGCTTCACACCGCCAGCCTGGCTGCTGCCTGGCTGCCAGCCCTCAGGGTGCACGATCCAAAGGTTTCCAAGCAGACGATATGAGGCAGAGACAGCCAGGTGATGGAAGGTACCCCAGAAGGTTCAGATCCAAGCCACACAACTGCATCTCGCCTCACTTTTTCAAGCGCCTGAGACAGCCGGGGAGCTGCTGGGAAAGAGACACCAGTTCCCACTTCCAGAGCGTGGGGAAAACCAAAAAGCATCAATCAGCAAAGGTAACCTCACCCCGAGGCAGAGGATGGAGATGCCGGGATGTCACGAAGGCTGGCAGCCTATGCTGGACCAATTTCTTCTCTAGGATCAAAACCAAGGAGGACAAACCCACCAGCGTCTGAACCCTGTGCATGCTGCCTCCAGTCCCAAGTGAAAGAGCGGACATGCTTCTAGGCTTCGCTGTTTTATAAAGCGAGCTCTCTGAAGAGGGACAGGAGAAAGATGAAAGGACCGAACGAAAACTAGAGACAAACAGACTGGATTTGCAATCTTTAAAAATCATTCAGAGAGGTAATCCCTTCACAATATTAAAAAAAAAAAACCAAACTAAGAAGGTGATTATCAAAGAAGAGACAGAAAAGTTGAGGAAAAAGAAAAAAAGAAAAACAAATGTTTGGATAGTTCTATCACGTTCTCATCATTTACGTCCCACCTAGTATCTGATGAAGGCCCAAATCCAGAGCACCAGCAGATCATTTTCTCCTCCTCAGCGTCTTGAGGATCTCGCTTGGCTGACGAGGAGCACACAGTCATCCCCAAATCTTTCAAGGAGTGGAGACCTCGACAAACGCTGCAAGTCTGTGACTGCAAATGAAGGGTCTTACATTGTCGCTGGAACTTCCATGAAGATCCTGAAGACTGAAGCCGAGATGACCTCGTGGTTAGTACAGAGGCCACTGCGCAGCCTCAAACGGAGCTTGACAGTCAGGTTTCCAACTCCTCCTGGCACTCCTTCGGCCTCTACAAATAACCTGGGAAGACTTGTACTAGCTTAACAAACAAAAGATGACTTTGGGTTTAGGTCCATTTTAAAGCAGAGACCAGGTGATAAAGATCTTCTGGTCAACTCAGTCCAATGATTTTGACTCTCAGCTCTCAGTGTGGACTTGGCAGGTCCCTGCCGTGTTGCTGTCTCCTGAAACGCCATCATTAGTAGGCAAAACAAGAGCAGAAGCATATAGAAATACTCTTAATTCCTTACCAGAAACTGCAGGTTCTTTTCAATGTGGTCAGGATGGACATAGCTGTATGACAAATTTTTTTTAATTTTTTTTTTTTTCCCAGGCTTTGGTAGACTTTCATAAGCGAGAATGACAAGCCATCTGCAGCAGCACGGCCAAGAGCGTGCAGTACTTCTCTTAGGTTGCTTCCAAGGAGGTTTGTAAGGTTTCCACAGGTCCTGGAGCACTTTAAACTCACCACTCAAGACAGACGTGCATAGATTCACTACTTCATCTAGGGAGAATGAGGAGACCAGGGCAGAAATCAGATGCTGGGAAAGAACAAATTATGTTCTTCTCTCTTCTCCTCCTGCCTCTCAAGTGTACGATTTTCCAAGCAGCTCACTTGAAATGGCTTAATTCGCTTCTTGGAGAAGAGGGATTTAGACCTACATGGGCTGCATAGGGAAGAGCGTGGCCAGGAGGTCAAGGGAGGTCATTCTCCCCCTCTACTCCGCACTGGTGAAGCCAC
This sequence comes from Dromas ardeola, assembly GCA_013398915.1. Lineage (NCBI taxonomy): Eukaryota > Metazoa > Chordata > Aves > Charadriiformes > Dromadidae > Dromas > Dromas ardeola. Next base: position 13,801 of record VYZM01000989.1, on the reverse strand, counting down.
AACTGGAATACTGTGTCCAGTTCTGGGCTCCCCAGTTCAAGAGAGACAGGGAACTGCTGGAGAGAGTCCAGCGCGGGGCAACAAAGATGATTGAGGGATTGGAGCATCTCCTTTAGGAGGAAAGGCTGAGCGAGCTGGGACTCTTTAGCCTGGAGAAGAGAAGGCTGAGGGGAGACCTTATGAATGGTTACAAGTATCTAAAGGGTGGGTTGAAGGAGGATGGAGCCAGGCTCTTTCCAGTGGTTCCCAGTGACAGGACGAGGGGTAACGGGCACAAGCTGGAACAGAGGAAGTTCCGGTGGAATATGAGGAAAAACTTCTTTACGGTGAGGGTGCCAGAGCACTGGGACAGGCTGCCCAGGGAGGGTGTGGAGTCCCCTTCTCTGGAGACTTTCAAGCCCCGTCTGGATGCAGCCCTGAGTGATGTGCTCTGGGCAACCCTGCTGTAGCAGGGGAGTTGGACTAGATGACCTCTAGAGGTCCCTTCCAACTCTGAAATTCCGTGATCCCGTGATACATGTCAGTCGATGAAGCAAGCCTCCCAAACGGCCCATTTAGTCCAGCGATCCTTGTGAGTCCTAGGCCTCTTCCTACACTTCAACTCCTCCTCGACTTCCAGTATGCCACCGGGAAGGCAGAATGTAGACACGTGGAAGAGGAGTTTCTTTATTGTCTCTCCCAACCAAGCACAGCAGAGACGCTCTCCTCTACAGGAGAAGCCACTCTTGTCGCATGTGCCTTGTGTGTTCACGGGGGAGGTTGGACTGACAAAGCCCTTTAACCTGATACTCCAGAAATCCCATACGGATGATCTGCACTTCACAACAGCGTGACTTTCCTAGAGAAGAACGCCAGCGCTGAGCCCACCAACGTGTTACTCTGTGCTGTGAGCAACCGAAGTGTAGACATGGGGCCCTCAAAGGTGGAGCACACCACGCCATTGCTAAGGAGACCATCAGGGCCAAGGCTCCTACCACTGACACCATCCATATCAAAACCAGTGATAAATGGTTAGGGCTGGTGTCAGCACGTGGTGATTTAGAGGTTACCATACACACAGACTCCGAATTCAACATTCGGGCATCAATAAAGGTCCTTCTCAGGCTTACGAAGGGTCGACTAATAAGCCAGGGATGACTCAATTCCTCAATGACTTTGTTCTCCAACGAATGGAGCCACGCAGGGACACACTGTTAATGATTTAATGGCAGGTGATTTGGGCATCAAGTGGAGTCAGCTCCCCAGGGCACTCCCTGAGAAATAAGGAATTACTGGGGCCTGGGGACAGACACTTGTAGGTATCTAAGGAGCCTTCCATCATTCTTCGGAAAAGCAACTTCAGGTGGCTCCTGTACTTTCCAAATCCATTTCCAGGAAGCACGGCAGGTCGAGCTCTGCTCCAAGAGATGTCCTTCAAGCCACGGGATGCGCAGGCAGCAAAGAAAAGCCCCTGCTGTAACAGCCCTCCCCAGGTGACAAGCCAGCCGAGCTCATTTTTGTCAACAAGTTTAAGAGAGAAAAATTAAACTAAGTGTTACAGAGGGTTTAGGGGAGAGAGGGATCACAGGGCAGTACGCAGAGTCCCCTCATACCGACACAGGCGGTAATTTAAGCTGGACTAAGTTTTCTCACCTCCCATCCTGACCTGACTTAACCATATACCGTTACGCACTTGCTGCCTATTACATGTCAGTGCAGTATTTTCTGCTATAGTTTCTGTATTTTCAGGACAAAGAAGCACTTTGCGATTCTTGTGGTGAAAAGAATTATAGGGATGTAAGTTGTATTTTTATCTGACGGCGGAATTATGAAAAAAGGGAGTCGAGCTGTCAGGCGGATGGCGCCCATCTCATCATCTTGTCAACACCACCAGCGCTTTTTTGGATACAAGGACTCTGTGGCAACGGACAGATGTATACATTATACCAGCTAGTTATGCACCTATATGTAATGTAAGAAAGAATTGGTTTGACTGGGATACAGGTAGAGCTAAATGCAATCAAAGGAAATTAAGGTAAAAAAAAAAAAATTAGGCCGAGCGTCACTTCAAATATATTTAGCTTTCAGTATTTTTTCCTTTTATGTCCCAGTAATTCGAGACATTTAAAAACTAATCTGCAGGGGAAAATTTGGATCTAGCAGAAAGCTGGAAAAAGATAAGCTAAAAGATATTGCCATCTTTCATTTGGAAATCCTGTCTCTTGATTTGCGAAGAAGGGTTCATTTCTACCCAGTCTAGGACGCGCTTCTCCTCTCTTCGTCGAAAGGAGAGCTGGTGGCTTGTGCACAGCAGCGTTAAGGAGTACGATACACCTCATGAGAAATTCCAGCACGTGGTTGTTAACGGATGAGCTTGAAAGTTAGATATTACCAACATGGATGCTGTTATTGAAGAAAAGGACGAATTTTAGGTCTCCAGGCTTGCTCGTAAGTGAATTACATTCTGGAGGGGGAAAAAAAAAAAAAAAAAGAAAAAAAAAAAAACAAACAACACACCAAAATCCAACAAAACCTTACACTGGGAGAACGGAGAGATTTAATGGGTCTTTTTCAGCCCTGGCTCGTAAGTCTTTTTAATTAATGTAAAACAAAATGCAAGACGACAGCCATGAGCGTAAAAAACAGATTGCTGAAAGCTGGGATGACTCCAGACACGGCTCATTTCGTGAGCGTTCCACACAGTCGCAACTTAAACTGGGATGTGACCCCCAGTTACTGGGCCAGCAGAGACTGCAGGGACCGAAGAGGTGACAGATGTCCCCGTGGCACTTCGCCACTCAAAATCCTCGCTGGCATCAAGCCGAAAAGGATTCCCCTGCAAGTCAAAGTCATGTCACAGGAGCCGGCAGGGACTCGAGGAATACAATGCTGCGGAAAGAAAAGGCCATGCTGTAGGCTGACAAATGTTGTTTGCATTGGTCCTGAAGCAAAGGGGCCGAGCCATCCTCCGCTGCACCCGTGCCGTCCAGAGGGGAACCTACTCCACCAGAAACACTGAAGTGCTCCAGAGATACCCACAACCAAGCATGTTTCTGTATTTTTTCACCTAATGCACCCATCCCAGAGCATTTAGAAGTCTACCACTGACGGAGGAGAAAGGCCACGCGAGGGGGAGCAGGAACACACAGCATCACCAAGGGCACGTTCCTCACCCCATGCAGAGGTTGTTTCCATTCCAGTGGATCAGAAAAACACAAATATAACCCCCCCCATCACGCTCACCCTGAAACACATGGCCCTCACTGCGATGTTGGACACTTTGATGTTGAACGTTTTTGTTTCCACAACGCTAACAGAACTAACATTTTCAAGTCCTGTGCTGGAGCTCTGGGTTAGTTTCCAGAGCTTACCATGGCTCTCTCTTTTGAGACAAACAAATAAAAGAATAAATAAAGGAACAAAGAAGAGAGTTTCTCAGACTGCTGTGATCTGCGCAATACTTTCAAATTTAACATGCGACAAAGGCCTCTCCAAATTAGGTTCCTGTACAAATCCACCAGTTTTAATGGGATCTGGGAATCACTTGGATAGCAGATCTTATGGGGGCATACTGGAACTTGTCAGGAGAGTATACAAACATTTTACTGTTAAATATATTGCTTTTAGCAGATTATTTTTTTAGTAGCCGCACTCTTTTTTATTTTTTACTGTTAACCTAATTATAGCACAGTGATATCACCAAGCCTTTATTAATTTCTTGCAATTGATTTACAACATCTGTCTCAAATTACTTTTATTAGTAAAGCCATGAAATATTCATCACAAGTGTATTATGTAGCGATATCTAATACATCTGGAGTTCAAGATACTTTTCCCAACAAAGGTATCAGTTTCAAATAATGTATGGAATCTTCCTCATTACTTGTGTGCCTGATTAAATTTTACTACAAACGATACAATGACTTTTAGGCGAGTTTGACAAACTTATTGTTACAGCTCCTTAATCCCAAAGAATCCTAAACCCACTTTATATTTCAGTTATGCAGCGAGACTGCTTAAGCTATCTCCGTCATGAGTATGACAACCCTTTCATAGCAAAACCAGCGAGTCCCTGAGCAGAGATGGCCTCATCCATTCACCTCAGACACCAGCCCACCTTCCAGAGCCCCGAATGCTGAGTACCCCCCAAACACCCTGACCGTGAACCACGCGTCCTGGGGAACGGCTACTGCCAAGGATCTGGCAGCCCCAACCACCGGGAATGCTGCCACAGCACCTCACACCGGGATCGGAGCTCAGCATCGCAGCGAGACACGTTCAATCACCACTGTTAGTTATCCCTGGCCCACGACAAGACATCGACCCATCCCTATTCCAGATATTAAGCTGATCTATGCTTGGTCTTGACCAGAAAAAGTGATTGAAACGGCTGAACAGAAGCCTAACTTACTAAACATGTCAGTCTGCTTCACCCACACGCATAACTGGGGAAGAATTCTTTTTTCCACGCACCAGACTCAAGCATTTGGCAAGAACCAAAGGGACAGCGAATGAAAGGTTTTCTTACTGTAGTCATGTGTCGTTTACTCCCAAATCATCATCAAAGTTTAATTTGTACAAGATAGGTATACGAACAACGGCCCAACTGACTGTGTTGATACCAAGAGATCAACAATCAGAAAGTCCCATCCTTGTATCTTTACTTAGGGTTCCATTACAAACTGAAGAATACAGCATCTGAAAAACACCATGCCTCCCAATCTGGCAATTATTGCTTTTTATGAGTCCAAATTTCTCATAATTTGAGACAACTAGGGCATAACAACATACTCTGACCCGCACACTCAATGCAAACTTTGTTCAAAGTTACGCACCTTGCCATTTTCACAAAACAGGCAAAAAAAAAACAGACAAAGAAAACCCAACTGAAACTTACTATATCAAATCATGGCTTAAACAAGGAGTGAGTTAGTTTTAATCTCACTAGTTTGACTACATAAATTAAGTCACAGGAAATACAATTCACCGATCGAATACCTGACTTCCTCACTCATTTCAAAACTGCCAGAAGGATCAAAAGTTAGTCACCACCGAATGCTGATGCCTACTAAAGCACTCTGTAAAAGAAAAAGCAGCAGCATCTACGTAAATTTTCAATTCTCTACTTTTAAGAAACCACTGCTTTGGCTGTAGAACACGAGTAACTCAGCCAAAGTCTCCTTCTCGTTTTTCAAAGAGCCCACCCTTTCCAACACCTGCAAAAATCTCACTTCTCTCACACAGAGATAAAAGCCATTTCCTGCCTCCTGACCCACGTACTCGGAGGACACCTGGCCTCGCGCACCACCTCGGCTCTGCCCAGCACTCAAAAGCTCCGCTCACAACTACAGAAACTGAAATTTCTTGCATTATTCACTCACAGGCTGTTTAGCTGTCAAGTAAGACGACTTCCTGGATAAGACGTAACCAGTCCCCTGCCATTCCCCTTTAAATGTTAACACCGATAATAGGAATAATTCTGGACTGAAACAGTTAATTACCCGTAGTAGTTTTATCAACTGAATTATAATCCTCAACGACGGAATCTTCAATCACATCACTGATTTTCTGCCATGGTTCCAGCTCCTCCTCCTCACATTCCATAAAAAGGTCCGTGTCCGCCATCCTGCAAAGGGAAAAGAAGAGAAACTTTCATCGGAAAACTGTGTTTTGACAGGCAGCAAAAGCCTCATTACAAGAAAAACTCTAATGCCAGAAATATGAACAATGTTTTTATTTCCCAGTATTCCAAAGAAAAAAAAATTGTTGCATATTTTCAGGTTCTTACTTATTTCCCTGGTTATAGAGCTGACTCCACACCCTACTTGATTAGGTCGTGTTTTCTTTTCAGATAAATCTGTGAAGTTGGTGCTGAAAATCCCCGATTTTGACTTAAAATTGCAGCCGTTCTGCCTCTCCTTCACAAGAAAGCTGACCTAACGGCTTTGAAATCAGGAGTCACCACCCCAAAACTCCAGTACCTTTAAATAAATGAATAACTGTGACTGAAAGAAGGCAGAACCATGGGGTTTGTTCTGTTCGTGGTTTTGAATATTCTAGGATTACTGCCAACACACATGACAGAAATTGAATGTCCAAGTTTAAACGAGTGAAAACTGCGTGCCCAGATGTGCGAGCATCCTCGGCCGAGCCCTCCATCAGCCCCGGCACAGCTCCCGAGCCTCTCCTGGCAGGGAATCCAACAGACACATATGAACTCCTTCAAAAAAAAAAAAAAGTAACGGGGTTTTCTGCAATTATAGCCATAGTTAGTGTCCGTCAACTCAAACGAACATTCTCTTCATCTCCAGAGTAAAGCACGCCGGTTACCCTTTCTGCATTACTCGCTACTGCGTATAACCATTACCGTATTTATTTAGAGAAAGGCCACACCAGACAATTCCAGCCCGTTTTGTCTCTCCTCATGAGTAAGTCTTGTTCTTGCCACCGACCTCTAACACTTCTACTTTGGCTACATCTTTGGGAGACACAGGGAAGCAGAAACCAAGGCAGTTAGATACGCTGGGGGTGTATCGCTTATTCTAATTGGCAGCATTACTTTCTGC
>VYZM01000976.1:0-29560 GCA_013398915.1 Dromas ardeola | reverse complement strand
GAGGGGGGACGGGGGTTCTGTCGCCCCCCCGCCGTGGGAGGCGGGCTGTTAGAGCCGCAAAGGTGGTGGAGGGAAGGGAGCACCTCTCCTGCGAGGGAAGGCTGAGGGACCTGCGGCTGTTCAGCCTGGAGAGGAGAAGGCTGAGAGGGGATCTCATCAATGCTGATCGATACCTAAAGGGCGGGTGGCAGGAGGATGGGGCCAGGCTCTTCTCAGCGGAGCCCGGCGACAGGACGAGGGACAGCGGGCACAAACTGGAACACGGGAAATCCCATCTGAACATGAGGAAAAACTTCTTTGCTGTGAGCGTGACAGAGTCCTGGAAGAGGCTGTGGAGTCTCCTGCTCTGGAGATATTCCAAACCTGCCTGGACGCATTCCTGTCCAACCTGCTCTGGATGAGCCTGCTCTGGCAGGGAGGTTGGACGAGATGATCTCCAGAGCTCCCTTCCAACCCCGACCATTCCGTCACTCTGTGAGTGCAGCACAGGCTGGGATCTCCCTGGATGGGGAGCAGCTCCGTGGAAAGGGACCCGGGGGTCCTGGTGGACAGTAGGGTCAATACGAGTGAAGAGTGTGTTGCTGAGGCAAAGAAAACCAATGGGACGCTGTGTTCCATCAACAAGGTCATCGCCAGCAGAGATAAAGAAGTCATTATCCCACTCTACACGGTGATTCTCGGGTCACCCCTGGAATACTGCGTTCAGTTTTGGTCCCCGCTATGCAAAAAAGATGTGGCGAGGCTGGAGAGGGTCCAGAGAAGGGCCACCAAGATGATCCAAGGCCTGGGAAGCCTGCTGTATGAGGAAAGGTTGAGAGAACTGGGTTTGTTCAGTCTTGACAAAAGAAGGCTCAGGGGAGACCTTATCACCACGTTCCAGTATTTAAAGGTTGGCTACAAAGAAGATGGAGACTCCCCTTTTACAAGGAGTCGCATGGGAAAGACGAGGGGTAATGAGTACAAGTTACTCTTGGGGAGATTCCAGTTGGAAACAAGAGGAAAATTTTTCCCAATGAGAAAATCAGCCATTGGAATAATCTCCCCAGGGAAGTGGTGGATTCCCCAACATCGGACGCTTTTAAGATTCAGCTAGACAGGGTGCTGGGCCATCTCGTCTAGACCATGCTTTTGCCAAGAAAGGTTGGGCCAGGTGATCCTTGAGGTCCCTTCCAACTTGGGATTCTATGATTCTTTGATTCTATGATAATTACAAGTTTTTGCACCCACTCTGGGTGTTGGGTCCCAAGCATGGGCAGCAGGACGGTTGTTCATCTGGGAATGTAATAACAATACCTGTCTTTCCTCAATCATTTCAGTAAATATGTATTACTAATTCACCATAATCCTTTGAAATTTTGTGGAGTGTTACTGTAAGACTGCCCTATTTATTGGCTAGCTCTGCTAAGCATTAAATCATGTTATGTATGTTACAGTATTCATATGCTTCATTTTATACAAGGGCGATTGAAAATGGCGTGTACGTACTGTGACATAACAAATGCAGCATGGTATTAAGTAACATAAACATTACCAATAAAAATTAACGTATTTTCTTACAGTCTGGTACTTGATTCATCTCACGGTCAGCCCTAAATTGCGACTGACCTGCGGACATTTCTATCCACTGCAGCGTACCCAGCTCTTCAGTTGATCTGTGTGTTTTGATTTGCTTTACCGTTTCCTTTATACCGGAATGTAATAGTAACGTATAGTGATAATGATTTAATAACTCGCGTTATTACATTGCTAAGGTCTGGAGCGCTGGGTACGCTCGTGTTCCAAGTGCGTGGCCGAGGCAGCAAGGGCCGGGATTTTAGGAGATCACTGGTGGGAAACTTTCCTGGGATTTTTAGGAGAGTAAGACAACTGAAGTCCCTAATGTCATTTTTTTTCATGTTCTTCTCTCAGGAACGCCAAAGCCGGTCACAGTTTTCCTTAATCCCCGCTGGGTAAAGCAGCCGGACTTGTGGCCTTCACCCTGAGGTGAAGGAGAAAATTAAAGGGTTTAAAACATCACAACCCTGAAGTGAACTTTCCAACAAAAAATACATTTAGCAAAGTAAAAGGGATCCCTCTCTCTATATATATAAAACAATTTTGTAGCTACTCTTAAAGATTGCCCATCATTTGCCATTTCAGTACCCAGAAAAGACGCCTGCCAGGAACCGTGCGCATACACCTGCATATTTTATTTGCTCATTTGTTTCCAGCAGATTATTTTTAACCAAATTGACTGCATTTGTGGCACCGCAGCAGAGAACTTAACGGCCCTGGGATAAGGCGGAACCTCCAGCGTGGTGGTGGACGATAAATCTTTCCACCCGAGAGCTTCCCAAGGACAGCGTGCGCCGTGTGCCTTCAAGAGCATAAGGGAGACCGACACCCGCCATAAAAATCATCCGGTGGCTTGTTCAAAATGACGAGAAAAAGTGTGTCCTGGGCCTCAGGAGGTTACGATGCAGCGCTAAAACAAACGCTGAGTGGCTTTTATGTATGTCCTTCAAATTTTTAAGGTTTCCTCATTATTTAATATGAGGAAACAAAATGAGAAAGAAGGACACGTTTTAGTGTGGAAGTCTCAGATCACTCCTGCTGGGAAAAACACCTCGTACCCCGAGGCTTGCAGCAAAAATCAGAGAACAGCATTAACTAGCCGTTAGTGAGATAGTTGAGCTAGTTAGTTATGTACTTGCTAACTAATAATTTGATTGTTATCCTAAGTTTTAGATTGGAAACAACTATCTGGTAGCTACTTGCCAACCTCTTTCTACCCCTGGCCCATGCCGAGGGTACCCCTCACCCCACGCCCCTGTGGGGGGGCACCTCATTCCCCGTGTCCGCATGTGGCAGAGCCCGCCGCCCCCGGATTTGAGGCTAAAAGGCGACAAAGGAGCATTTTATGGTGCAGACACCGCATTTTTGCTGAGGATGGAAGACAGACATACCTGACAGCACCCTCCACCAAGCCGGGCTTCTTCTTCCCAGCTTCTCCCCGCGGGATTCATCTCTGCTCCCGTGGCGGCGTCCATCGCCACAGGCAGCGCCGCTCATCCTGCGAGGAGCAGCAGGAAACATCTACAAAACCTTGATAAACTGGGAAAAAAAGCTGGAGAGAGGTCAGAGGGGAGGGAAGAGGCAAAGAGAGGGGGGATGGTGCCTGGGGAGGGGGATAAATCACTGAAAATGGACTCTATGGCCATAACAGATGCACAGGGACAGTTACCGATGGGAAGGAAGGGTGGCAGCCCAAGCCCTCGCATGGATCCCACTGAAATATTTCCCTTAGATACAGATACATCTTTAAGGGAGTATAAAATGCCCTCCTGCAGCAGCCTGCAACTTTTTAAATCCAAAAATAGGTTTTAAAACCCTCAAAACCTTCAAGCGTTGCAACAGGTTTTGTTTCCAAACGCAGGCAAATCTGGAGTATTTGCTTATTCCTCTTATTGAACCCGCTGGCTTGATTCGATTACGTCCCTGGAAACGCATGTGCAAATTGGATTTCCAGCCTTTTGAGGGCACTGCCTTCCGCCGCGATGTCTCCAGCGACTGATGCCAACTGCCCGCTCACGCGATGCGCTGTAGGACCGAACCAGTCTTAAGATGCCGATGCCCACAGCTTTCCGCCGCTCGTTGCTCTCAGCGAGGTCCCGGCCATAAATAAATGACTTTTACCCTCCAGATACGCGTTAGCAACAATTTAATCTCTTAAATTAAGCGGGCTGAAGCACGGCCGTTCCTCTGTCGGGCACTTACTGGATAGAAGGGTCCGATGAAGGAAGACTGGGGGAAAAAAAAGGATGTAAAATTGAAAAGCCCCATGGAGATGAATGCGAGATAACCGAGAGAAAAACACTTATAGCCTGAGTCTGCGCTGAAATTATTTCCCCTCCCAGGCAGACAGATTTCCCTCTTGTCTTCACGGAGAGCGCCCAAAGGAGAGCCGCCGCGCAGGCACCTCGGAGTGGCGATAAATCCGGTTATCAGAATCAGAGCAGACAGTTAAGACTACACAAGTAAGCAAATTTATTTTAAGACAGAACAAATATCGTGGCAAACAACAATATGCAAATTCGGTTGAGAACAGGGGTAAATCTCAGACTTTGTTTTCAAATCGATATAAAATATAGTCAGATTTTATTTTGTCCAAAAAGCAGCTCGCGTCATGGGGAGGTTGGGAGGGGACGGGTCCGTTCACGCCATCCGAGGTGTGTGTCACTCGCAAAACCTCAGGCTCGGGAGACGGCTCCTCTGCCAGCAGAGATAAGCAATGCAGGAGGAGATGGAGGTGCCTTTGGGAGCTCCGACTCCCCCTCGTCTCCGATTTTCTGCCCCCAATTCTCGTAAAAAGCCAATTCTTGCCACAAAGCAAGGGGCAGGTTCATCCCTTCCGAGACCCACCTACCACCTCCGGGGATGCCGGCTGCTTTTCAGGGTCGGGCGTCTTTGAAGGCACCTGTACCTCCTCTTCCTCGCTGGCTCCTGATGGCTCGACCTCCCGTGGCCGAGCCTGAAGAGCCAGCGAGGGAGCAGCTCACCTCGGATGCCGGAGGAGGAGCTGCCGCGGCGTGAACAGGACAAAATCCCCTCCCGGTGCGAAGGTGCTGGCGCGCTGCTTTCTAGAAAAGCCATCCCAAAATAAAAGCAGACATAGAAAACATTAGATTGTCAATGATGCTTTGAAACAAATTCAAGTTTATCACGCTTTTTTTTTGTAGTTTTTTTTTGTTGGGTTTTTGTTGGTTTTTTTTTTTTCTTTCCGTGAGCGTGTGTGTCGACTTCATTGAAACAGACAAAGAAAGACGTTGTGAACTTCAAGCTCTGGCTCGGCATGTCGTCAGTTAGCATCCCCAGGAGCACCATCGGATACGGAAGAGTTAGCACCAGAGAGTTTGGAGGACCTAACTGAGAACATGCGTCATTTGGAAAAAACCTGGGGCCAGGTTGGGAACTGTGTGTGTGGGGGGGTGGTGGTGTGGGGGGGGATGTGGTACAGTCCATTAGAAACAATACAAGGCAATTCATGAGTTTTCATACAGTACAATACAGTCACTGATCAATTAACCCTTTCAGTACAGTACATGACAAGTAACACTTTGTACCCTGTTAACACTAGGAAAGGAGGCATTGGGATGGAGGGAGGTGGCTGGTTAATTTAACCCTTTTCTGCTTTTTTAATTTCAGGGTCCGCCGATTGCTTCGTCTGCTTTTCAGGAGCGCCTCCATCCCCCCCCAGCTCAGACAACTTGTCCCCAAGCCTGGCTCCCGGGGGGGATGCGCTGAGGGACTGGGATGCCGCCAGTCCATCCGTCCGCAGTGAGGTTTTCGCCCAAATTGTGCCGGTTTGGCCAGGGAAATGGGAGAGCCACCGCCCCTCTGCCCCGTGCCAACCACCGAACCCATGGGAAAACCTCAAATTTGAGTTTCCCCCGGGTCAATTCTGGTGCCGAAACGCGCAGAAAGGGTTCAGAGGTTGAGTTCGGATGGCCCCAAGCCAACCCCACGTCTTCCCTCGGGCATAGTGAGAACAGGGTCCATTGGAAAAGTGCTAAATTACAGTACATTGGCATTTCCATATGTCAACTATTGAACAGCAAAACAGATTTGTTTGAAAACAGAATCAGTATCGTACAGTAAGTTCACACTTAATTCTTCACCGTTTCTACACTTGTAACACATGCATTTTATTTCCATTAGTTTAATGCCAGTAGGGCCAACATCCTCCAGAACAATGATCTAACATTAAACAGAACTTCCTAGGAAAAAATATTAAGCATCACATAAAGTTTTCAGAAAAACCTGTTAATTAGCATCACAAGGTACTCAGATTTACATTTAGGAGTTTTCATGCCATGACTTTAAAACACCTTTTGGTTAATATCCGGGGAGGGGGTGGTGGTGGTGGGAAACAAACCCAAAAAACAAACCAAAAAAAAAAAAAAAGGAACAGTTGGGGAAATAATAGATTTACCTCTATGTTTACAGACACAAACGCACATGCACGTAACGCGTGGATAGGTGCATGGGTGTGTGCGCCTTTTGAGACTGCTTCCTGCAATGCACAATTTGTTTTGATAAACTTGACTCATCTCAAGGGCATTTGCATGGGTCCAAAAAGACTTTGAAGGAAACGAACTCTAAACTACCGAAGCAAATTAAAAAGTCTCTCTTGGAGAGAAAAGAAAAGGTCGGTAAAACATCGCCTGTGTGCCATTACAATGCGCTTCTCGTGAGCTATCTTAAAACCCAAATAACTAAAAATCCCTAACAAGAGCTTTTTTCTGCCTAAAAGGTCCTTCCAAAGCGAGAGGTGCTGTACTAGGCTTTGCATTCAGGCCTCGCGGGTGCCGTGCAGGAGAAAGACGCTTATTTATATATTTATATATATTTTTTTACCCTCCCAAAGGATGAGATGCCGACTCCAAGGGGCAAAAAACTATACCTACGGGGGAAAATTAAAAAAAAAAAAGACCTGTTCCCTGTCCCCCCTTTCTCACGAGCTTAATTTCCAAGGACTCAAGGAGACCGGTGAGCTCGCCAGGGGGGTGTGAATTTTCCAAAGGGTTCGCCTATATCCTCGTGACAGCGAGCGGGATGTAGGCTCGGAGTCACCAAGGTGCTTTCTGAAGAGGCTGTCCCCTCGGCCGCTATCGTTTTGGCGGGGGGAGGGCCTCAGATATAGCAGCAACGTCTCCAGGCGCTATTTCTTTAAAGCTAAATTTGCAGGGTTAATTTGGCTGGGGGGAGAAAGAAAAAAAAAGAAAAGGAAAAAAATGTGGATTCTATTTACATTTCCATTTTTAAATGTAACTATAGAGGATGTAGGAGCATAAAACTTTGGGCTGCTCAAGGTTTGTGGTTTTTAACCACCTTCAGTTCCCACCGAATACCCAAACCCATGAAGGTCTACTGAAGAAGGAAGCTTGAATTGGACCCAAGCAAAACCAGCCACCGCGACTGGAGTTGGTGGGGAAAAATCCTTCATCCGCTGCAACAAGCAACCCCAACACACCCATATTTTTGGTTGCTGAAGGTGATTTCCACCATGTCCGCTTGCTAGCAGTGAAGGAGAAGACCTAATGCACTTCTCTCCGTTCGAACTAATCGTGCTGGAACGGCGGGGTTTATCCATCAAGCGGCACCAGGGAGAAACTCCCATCAAGGAGTTTTGCCAGAGAAGGACTTGGATCGAATTATCGGCTCGTCAAGGAGGACGAGCAGGAGTCCCCAGGGCGGGTACCCCAGCCTGAAGGAAACGCAGCGCTCCCGTGACCACTGTGATTTATTTGCTGCTATGGAAGACCCACAAGGGCTTTGAAAGAAGCGAAACACCATCAGTGGGTTAAGAGTGGATGGTTTGGGACATCAAAACCGGATTATTCTGCATCCCAGGGATCATCGTCCCATTTCAAATCCTAGAGATTGATGACTATGTTTACTACAAACTCTACCCTACCAATTTCTTGCTGGCAAGGGAGCTCTGGTCCCTGACCATCCGTACTGAAATACCACAGGAATTTAACAAGAATAGCGATACACATCTGAATTGCCTCCTAACACGGAGGCCCGATCAACTCCTAACACTGCTTTCCAAATTCAACAGCAAACCCCATGGTTATTATGCTCCATCTTCTAAATCATCTGCGAGTCTTTTTACTTAGAAATACTTTTTTTTAGTTTAAGCCCACGATCAATCTCAACAGCATGCTCAGTACAGGCACAATGATGGCTTTTATTGCAATGGCTTGAGCGCAGTCTTTATTGACACCATCATCTCAGACTGGTTTTTAACTTGGCTGTCCCATGGACTCACCCTGCTAATGCAGACCAGGGTCTCCTACCAAAAAATAGAGCGTCTGCCCTCCCTTTTTCCCTCCGGATCTGCTTCGCGTCCTGCGGTCCGCTCAATTCCAAGTGTCAATTAGACGATCTTGCACCATCCCGATGCCCTTTTGAGACTTCTCCTGTATCTTTGGTGTTTTTAAAAGCCCCGTGCTTGGGTCTCCTCAACGATGACCTCGAAGTTTACAACCACCACGTCTGCCTGGACGTCAGTGATTTGGGTGTTGATTCTGTTGTGTTAAAATAAGCTTGGATGCGTTAAGTTCCCTAATTTATAAAACCGCTAATGGATATGTAATGGAAGTCAGGCACCAGGCAGTGGTCACCTCGAAATTATCTTCTGATGGCCTACGTAATTAACACCGCGCCTAAGAGGCTAAATAGAGACTGGGGGAAATAAACAGTTCAAAACTCAGTGCTAATAGTACTTACAAAAGTGCAGTGCTTGATATAGTCAGAAGCAAAGTGACTACTAGTACGTAAAGTGCTAGTTTCAAAGTCGGTTTGGTTCAGTGTCCGAAACACGGGTAGAACGCCCGGGGGGGTGTTTGCTGGGGCGGGGGGGCGGAATTAAGAAGAGACAGCACTGCAACTGCACATGCCACACCAAAAGTGCTTCAAATCACACCACCGCGGAGAGATGCATAATGCTACGGCTCAGCTTGTGAACACGGACGAGCAAACGACTTTGACACCTTTTAGGTTACGATAAAGAACAGCTCCATTAACTCCATCACTACAAACCCATTCAGAAAACAAGTGGTCACAGCTTACGAGGAAAAAAACTGAAAAAAAAACCAAGGCAAAACCAAAACCCACCCCAAAACCAAGAGTCTCTCGGAATATTTACGAGTCTTTGCAACTATGACACTCAAAAGTCTAGCAAAAGCAACCCTGGAAAGCCTGCACAGTGCCTGCAACAAGCTTCGCCGACGCGTTGTCATGCACTTTACGGAGGAGTCGCGCTGCAGACCGCCTCCTTTTTTACATGTTATCTTACAGTTAGCCTATTTACCTATTTATCTGTGGTTTGCTTTTTTGTTTTTTGTTTTTCTTTTTTTTTTTTTTTTTTAGCTTTCTGACTATGCATTAAGCTGGCTTTTTTCTCTTAACCACCCTACCAGTCGAAGGACAATTAACGCAAGAACAAGACAATGAGGGCGGTCTGGTAAACACTGATGTTCCTAACGTCCCGTCTTCATTTTCATGAAGAAGAACACTCCGGAGAAGGACTTTGGATTGGCACGCTTCTGGGAAGAGGCTGGAAAAGGAGGATTGATCCTGAGGAACATCAGGCACTTCCCCTTTCTCTCTTTAAACACGCGCTTCCCACTGACTGTCCCATCGCCTGTTCCCGCTGCTGACATCTGCTTTTTTTGTTCCCTCGCGTCGAGCTGCAAGACCAACCCTACCTTTATGCTCCTGCTGGGAAAGCGAGGACTCCACTGGCTGGAAACAGAGTGCAGGAATCTCCCCGCTATGGTCTGCCTTGGTCCCAGTCCTCACCCTGGGCTGGAAGCGGCTCCTCGCAAAGTGGGACGTGCTCCAGCAGCGCCCTTCCGTCCCCCTTACCGCGGGAGCTCCGTGCTTGCGAAAACAGGGTGTTTTCTCCCAAAACGGCAAATGAAAAAGGGGCAGCCAGACCTTCAATTCGCACTATGTTTCAGTAGGCACCCCCCAAAAAAAAAGGTTACTGAATAGCGTAAGTGGCTCCCCAGCCCTGCATCCATCGCCGTCAACTCTCCCAAGTGGTGGACAAGGCAACATCTGGGTGTCCAGCATCTGGTGCCTCTGAGCCGGGTACGAATGCTTTTTTTTTATGGAGAAAGCTCATTTTAAAACAAAAGCATTGGGCATGCTGGAGTTGGCAGGGTGTGTTGGGTAGGCTACTGGTACAGCTGCATACATTTTCCGAACCAGAGAGCCAAGCACCAGGGAGATGGTTTTTCAGAAGCAGAGAACAATAATATCCCAGGTGGAAGAAAAAGGAGTTACAAATCCAGGTCACTTATTTCCACTACTGCCACAAAGACCTGTATTTTTCGTTTATTGGAACAGGCTGCCCAGGGAGGTTGTGGCTGCCCCATCCCTGGAGGTGTTCAAGGCCGGGCTGGATGAGGCTTTGAAAGCAACCTGGTCTAGTGGGAGGTGTCCCTGCCCAGGGCAGGGCAGTTGGAACTGGATGAACTTTAAGGTCCCTTCCAACCCGAACCATTCTATGATTCTATGATTTAAACGAGCGAAAAAGCAAGGTCGCGCATCCAGGGGCTATGGATTTAGATCCACCTTTGCAGACACACAACTGGAAAGAAAGAAGCCTGGACAAGACATGGGAGCTGGAGAAGGGTGGCGCGAGATGGGCGGCGATCGGGGGGGGAGATGTGGGGAATGCAACCATCTCAGTCCACAATCCAGCCAAGAAAATTGCTGAAATGATATATCCAATCTTGTTGGCAAAGCCAGCAAGGTCTAGCGCAAGTACACAAGCGCGTGTCCATGGCCACCACCCTGCCACCCAGCGAGGTGCACGTCCATCAGCGACGGAGAGTGAGTGCTACTGGGCAGGAGCGTGCCAGCTTGCACACCACGGCTTTATCGTAAATGATGGTGGAGTTTCGCCAGATTAAAAGCAATCGTTGAGCAAAGAAGCATCTTCCAGGACCGTATTCCAGCCTGATCTTGCAAGACTGGCATCTATCACCGTTTCCTATATGGAGGCGGCTGGGATAACATTTGGTTGAATTGCCTTTGACCTCAACGTTGAGACAGTTGAGGACTCAACGTTGACCCAAACGTTGGGTCCCAAACATTGTATGTACAGAAAACTTACCAGCGTCAAAACTCCCGTACCAAAATTGCACATTTTCCAGGTCTTTTTATAACATGTTCTTTCCTGTCTTCCAATTGTAAGGATTTTTGGCAGAGGATTGGAAGTGGATCATAAATCTGATGCTAGGACACTGCATCAAATGGCACAGTAATTTCCTGCACTGCTCTCACAAGGAAGTTTTCACATCGCCTTGTGTTTTTGCGGCTTTAGTTTGTGTCCTAAGGACACACCGTTGGCCACGTCTGAGACTCCTTGCAATTTTGCTTCCACCTGGACTGGCAACCCCGTTAAATTTTTAAAAAAGAAAAGTTATTACAGGTTTTCTGGGAGAAAAGGCTGCGTGCTAAGCCTGTGACCTCACCTTCAGCCTCAGCTCTGGATTTTGAAGGCATTTGTAAAATCCTGCTTCAGCCGGCACGCTAGATTTTCACCTAAATATTCTTGGCAACTTTTCCAGTCTCCAAAAAAACCCAACTGATTGGAAATTTTATTAGAAACAACGTTTTATTTTGGGAGGCGGAGGCTTTTGCTGCGTTGAAGCCTGCAGATATCTGTATGCCACAATTAAATGTTGATTTTCAGCAGCGAATAAAGAGATTCCCAGACACAGCCTATTGCCGAGTAAAATGTGATTCCAGATCGCTCGGCATCAGAGGCGTAATGCGAACCGAAGATGCAGGGCCATTTTTAATTCTATGCTAATTATTGCAACAAAAATCAGATCCTGCAGCGGACGATCGATTCTGGGAAGAAATAATCATCCATCTTTTGTAGTTCTAGCCGTGCTGCTCAAGAAGCAGCTTATTTACGAAATGGCAATCTCCAGAAAAAGGCTGTGTTATTGTTGCCTGAAAAAGCTATACATTCAGAAAGTTACCGCTACCCTTCTGGGGGTGCTCTGCCTGGGAAATTCCTCTTTGAAACTAAACGCTATAAACTTCAAGTGTGGAAAACCGCATCCCGTTCAATAAATACCAGCTGTAGGGCTAACGCAACCCACCGTTGATGCTTGGAGATCCCTGCTTTGAAATTCACGCTTTCGGTTTAGAGAAGGAAAATTATACGACCTTTAAATTATTGATATGTGGAAAGATGCTTTCAGTAAAAGCATCAATGGAACACCAAAATGAAATTCCAAAATGCAGACTTTCTGCATTAAACGTGGAT
Source organism: Dromas ardeola (assembly GCA_013398915.1). Taxonomy (NCBI): domain Eukaryota; kingdom Metazoa; phylum Chordata; class Aves; order Charadriiformes; family Dromadidae; genus Dromas; species Dromas ardeola. The sequence continues at coordinate 17,721 of VYZM01000976.1, read as the reverse complement.
GAGAAGCATCTTTCCCCCCGCCCCGCACAAAAATATCCATTGTGCAGGATGACATAAAAATGTTATTTTTTTGCATGCAGGAAAGAAAAAAAACAACGTATAAAACCATGAACTTGGAGAGTCGTTGTGAAAGAGATGAAAGAACCCCCAAGTAGGGGGGCATGCAGTCTGTTTCTGTTCCTCCTGGTACCACCGTAGCCCCTGAAGACGCCCTCACACAAGGTTGCACCACGAGACCATCTCATGGAGACGTGAACCTGCACCTTTGGGTCACAGACATGCAAGATACCAGGTCCTCCTGTTGCAGCAGTTTCTCCTTGACCATCAAGATACAGTCTTCATCAAAGAGCAAACGCGTCCAGGGGAGCAACGTGTACGTGACAAGTTTATTCACGAGGGCCTCGCGACCACAACCACTGCTTCTACCTGGGGATGCCACCACCACCAACTCCTTACCATAGAAAAGGGCATTCCTCGGTGTTCTCCATCTCTCCTCGCTGGGTATCCGCACGCATTGCTAGACGTCGATGATGCCTGCGTCCAGCATTACGAGACGTGTTCCTGGGGGGCGGCGGAATAACTCCAATCCTTCACCCTGCTGTAATGACGGTGCCAGAAGACGGGAACATTGGACCACAGGGACCGCACGTTGAAAGCAAAACATTTTATTACCGTTGGTCAAGCTTCCTAATGCACACTTAGGAGTAAGACAGAGGTTATATGGAGATCACTTTGCTCGCTACCAACTACAACAGCTGTTGAGCGGTGCATAATAGGACCAGTGGAAAGAAAAAGAGAATAACATACAGTTGAAATGGTGGGGGGGAGGAACAGCTTGCCAGAAAACAGTCCCCTAACTTGAAATTCAACCAGAAATAATTATTTTTTCCGCTGTACAAAAAGCCACAGCATCCTAGACAACAGCTGGGGACCAAGTACTGCCCTTGAAAGGCACTTCTCCAACTCAACACCCACCTCAGCATCTATCACCTTGTACAGGTGCCGCAGCATCCAAACACAACACGGGAAGATCGGAGGGGACCGCTTTCGCTTGACGGGGAGGACGACACCTCTACGGTCAGTGGATCGAGCCCAGGTGCAAAGCAGGATGCTGCAAATACAGCAGCTCCTTGCTCGTCTAATCGCAACCCCTTCTCACGGTACACAGGTGTTTATCGGAAATTTTGCGTCGCCATGAAGGCAGAAAGGTGGATTTCGACTCATACATAACCCAAATTCAGCGTAGTTGGGGACAACGGTCTGCAACCGCTCGCCTGGTGTTGACTCAGATGTGTGATTTTCGCTTTGTTTTCTTTTAAGTTCCCATGCAATGTTTTTGACAGTAAAAGCCATCCTGAGATGGTTTTTAAAGAATGCAAGTTTCTCCCAGCACGAACTGCACCTTCAATCTAAGATCAAAAATTTGGTTATCTTTCCTAGAGGTCAGAGGTCACGGAAAAGCCATTTTTGACCATCTACTAAAGAATCGCTAACACAGTTTAACAGCACCAGCTTTTTTAGCCCAAATCAGTTTACCTTCCAGCCAATCTTCCACAAGCAGCTTCAAATTGCATCAAACCTTATCCAGAGGAACACTCCGTTCTGATCTCCCCTTTCCCGATATTACAACTCTCTTCTTAGTTTCCGCGTGCATACGAAATTCAAGGGAGAGGGAGAAAATTCCTTCACTAGTAAAAGAGGACTCCAGCTATTGCTAGCACGAAACTACCGAATTTTCTTCTAGAAAACAAACTGCTTGGCTGGAAAGGTGGGAAGCTCTTGGAAGACTGAAAGCCTGGAGGAGGCTGGTGTTTAGGCTGAGGCACGTGAAAAATACCCAGGTCTTAGCCTTTTGCTTGTTCTCTTTTGCATCTTCAGCCTCATCGAGAGGAAGAGGTTGGCATAGGTTTTGAACAACCAGAGAGAGCAGCTCTAGGGCTTAGTGCAACAGCTCCAGGGCTGCAGTATGGAGGAGGAGGATGAACTTCACCTTGTGGAGAACCTGAGAAGGTGAGGAAATTAGGAGGATCTTCCAGTTGGTGCTTTCCCTTTCTCCTCCTGTGGCACGGAGGAGCTGAGAAGGCTGCATCTCTCTGCAGGAGAGTCCTTCAGAGCCTGTTTGGATGAGATTCGGAGACAAACAACGAGGGTGGTAGACCAGTCCACCCCAGAGAGCCGCCGTGCTCTCCGAAACAGCCTGCAAAGTCCAAGCTGAGGCTCGGTCTTCACTCTTACCTCTTGGCTCACGTCTCAAGAGCTTGCTCTTCTAACTTTCTTTTCCCCTTTTGGGGTGCTTGCAGAAATACATTGGGGGGACATCTTCTCCTTTATAGGTCAGCCAGCAAAAGTGACTGCATCTTCGCCAGGTTTGGAGTTGCAGTCCCTTCCCGTTCTTGGATCATCTCGGAAGCGGCAGGAAGCTTTCAGAAACCGTGGGCTGCTCTTGAAACCTTGTGAGGCTGTGGGTTGTCTAAAAAGGGATCAGCACGTTTAGGGAGGTTATCCCTACTTTAGAGGGTGTCTCCTAAGAGCAGAAAAGAGGTGAGAAAAGCAACAGGTTAAACTGCAGTTTGCTGCTGCAGGGAGGAGTATGTGGGCACCACCTCTGCCTTCAGCTCTGGACTGTGGGTTTTCTTGAGGAGGCACACGTATCAGGACAAAACACGCACTGCCAAATAAACCGACAGTTTTAAGCTGTTTTTAAAAGAAAAGGCTCTGTAACATGCCTTCACCAAGATAACCCACAGCTAAAAGCTGGCAGCACCCGTTGAAAATGTTCATCAGGTGACTCCAGCACCTCCCTCCTCCTCTTTTTTTTTTTCTTCTTTTTATTTAAGAAGATAGCTAGAAGGAACTTATCGCTTGTTAACTCAAAGGGTGACCCCCGACAGCGCTGAGGGATGACTGTGCTGGCGTAAGCAGAAAATGCTGTTACCAAGCGGAGGGGCCGGGCTGCAGCAAGCTGATGTGCAGACTGCCTGCACGAATCCCAGGATAGAAATGTCCGTACGCTCTCCACTGAGCACCAGGCAAGAGTTAAAAGTCCCACGAGGCAGAAAAGGACAGCTAAAATGGTTGGGGTCCTGCGGTATCCAGGATAAAGCTGTTTACGCCTTCCTTTTGCAGTTATACATGTGGGCGGTGGTCCCTTGCCTCGCTCAGGTCTTGGTTGCCATTTTGACCCAGGTCCCACGTGCAGGCTCTGATGGTCCCCGGTCCTGGTGGCTCCCAGCATCATCTGCAGCAACCGGAGCCAGGGCAGGACCGTAAAAGAGAAGATGGGAGACTTGGCAGAGGCACAGCTCTTATCTCGACATCTTCGTACCCGTTTTGCTGTGGGCATGCTCATCCTGCCTACCTGAATTTTCTAACCCACATCAAACCCTTGGGTTGATTCCCAAACTGATGCGTGGAAGCGCCTTGCTGTTATGCGGGCAGAAAAAAAAGCGACTCTAATTATTCCGCAACCAATTTAAATGTCCCGGGGAGGATGAAATCCTGGCAACATTTAGCTCAAGCCGCGTACTTCCAGGCTGCAGCCTACTTCTGCCTTCAACGGAACAAAATTAAAGTTACGCATAGCAAAGGATCCAGGCACAGCATCGAGTTGTGGCGAGAAGCAAGAGTCGAAGCGCAGAGCAATACTTGTAGCAGACGCAATAAAGCTCGTCCCTGGGGAAGGTGTTGTACGTTGTCTACGAGCGAGATGTTGCACGGGAGCTGTCAGGAGGAAGAAGCCTACGACCAGCACATCGTCAAACCTGCCCCAGGTAACTTGTTCACACAGCCCTACTCAACACGAGGACGATCACAGGGGGAACGAATGGCCGCGTGGTTAAATAACTACTCCTTCGCAGCGGCATCACCCCACGCCCCACAAGAACCTGCCTCGACCCAGAGTTAACATCTCCCAAAGCCCCACCGTCCCATGCAATGGCTGCAGGAGCAGATGAGAGCTGCAGAAGAGGATGCCTGCGGTCCCTGGGATGGTTAAAGCCAAAACATACCAAAATAGACACAGAGGAAAACGACTGCCTGGGAAAAATATAACCAACTACGCGTCTTTTTGTCCTACCTCAGCTGCAGCTGTCAGCCAACGCACAGGGACAGAAGGAATCGAGGAATGTCTGGGCTTTGCACGACATTTCCAGAGAGGTTCATAAGCAAGGGCTTAAAAAAAGGTGGCGAACTTCTGAGGAAAAACCCAATTTAGGGCTCTCGAGCCAGGTCGCCCACGGGACGTGAACTGGACTGATAAATACTCTTAGTGGTCAAACTGGGAAAACGAACAGCACAACCAAGGCCGGGCCCTGCGAACAAAGCGAGTGGAAAATGTCCCTATACACTGAGCCATATGAACACCTACAGGGGTTGCCACCCATGCTGCTTTAGCGTCCTTCATGTTTTGCAACCAGATGGAGCAAGAAATAAAATGCCAGTTTAAAGGATACGCTCTGAGATAAGAGGCACGAGGTTTGGTTCACCTCGTGAAACACGGTGCCTATTCTCAGCTTTATAAGTAAGCGTTTGAGCCAAAAACCCTCTTTCCCTAATTTTACCAGGATGGAAGGAAAATTATTCAAAATGCTTAAATTAAAAAAATTCACCACTAACTACAGTGATGTGCACACAGCCTTCAGGAAGGGTCCAACCAAACCTTTGATATCTCAGAAAGAAAGGACGGTGATCTCATCAACAGGAGACACGCTACAGCTTTAAAGGACTTGAAAGTGAAAAAATTCTTGATGATTAGGGGTGGAATGGGAGATAGACATGTTAAATTGAGACCAGCTGACAAAATCCCCTTGCCAGAGAACTTTTAGAAGCTAGAAACACATAAATGGTTTAGTCAGACGAAGTTTTAGGGCTGGCCCTTGGGTTTAGTTCTTCCCTTGGTATTTACCATTGTGAATTTGCAAAAGCATCAGAGCTCAAACACAGCAGTCTGCCCCAAAATCCCTCCTGGACTGGAGGACTAACCACTAAACACAGGCACACCAGTATAATCCTGCACCTGCCACGAAAGGCGAAGAGAGAAGAAAAGAGTTCGCTTATTTATGCTTTAAATATGCATGCATTGTCTGAGTTATAGGATCGAGGATAAATACTACCATGAAGAACTGACGCAAAGCCTTGCCCTCTGCTCTCGGCTGTCAACGGCCTCTGCACATCCCCGCTGCGACGCCTAGCTGGGAAAAACTCTTCTAAAAGTGCCACCAGCACAACGCTACAGTTTTCAGATTCTCTTCAGAATTTATTGATGTCTCAGCAAAGAGACTGTCCTCGGAGGCAGCTCATTCCCTTGCAAATACCTGCTCTGACCAGCGCTATAAAGATCTTGGGAGAGTTCAAAAATGTGGAGGAAAAGAAAAACTGTTTATTGTGAATGCATCCCAGACAAACACACTGTTGACCGCAGAATGAGTTGCGTTTAATCCAGAGTACCGCTCCGTCGCCTCTCCTCTGCCTGAACCTACCTGCTGTCTCTGGCCTTAGATGCTTCCCGGAGGAGAGACGGGCTTTTCACACCGAAAATTCCCAACCCCGCAGCAGCACAGCAAACTCCTTCACGCTGGGCTCAAAGCAAACCCGAGGATTTGCACAGCAGCAGGGGTGGAAGGGGGAGATTCCGGAGACGAACCAGCTCCTGTTCACCACCAGTTACCGAGGGAAGCGGTGGGAGCGATGCGAACGCCAGGCTTTGCCCCCCTCCCCTCCGCTTCAGCTCACCCTTGAGAGGGTTAATGCCGAACAGCGGGGATAATTAATTTACGTTAAAAATACCAGGACTGCATTGGCACAATCAGCCTCCCCCCTCCTAGGAAGAGGAGGGAAAAAAGAGCAACCGCGGCTTGACAGATGTTAGTCATACGCTTAAACGCACTTCTGGAAATACGGTTGGATATACGTGTCGAGTGATTACAGAGCAGTGCGAGAACCTGCATGGAACAGGAGGAACTTCTCTCTACTCATACCTACCCAAAACTGTCGGATCTCCTCCCAGTGAAACTGTTACTAAGGAAAATCCAATTAACTTTCAGGGCGGCCGAAGATGCTGGGAGTTGGGGAAAAAAAAACCCCAAACCAGAGTTCTTCGGGCAGTTATCTGGCCTGGCTGGGTGGGCGCTGCTTGCAGAGCAGCCGGGAAAGAGACGGCGACACAACCGCGTTAAGACAAGGCAGCTGGAAAGCCTTTCAGAGCGGCGTAACCTGGAGCCTCCCCAGCCAGGAAATCAATAGAAGGGCTTAAAACTCCCCTGGAGGAAGGAGGGACGTCCCCGTGGAAGACAGAGCCACCTGGGACTGAATGTCTTGCACACTTGGGGGTTGTCTTTTTTTTTTCCGGGTCCCGATAACAACCCGATTGGGGTCAAAGCAGAATGAGCTCTTCCTCTATGGAGCATTTTACGGCTGGAAAGGTCAGGGAAAACTGAAATTCAAGTGCTGGCCAGTTTTGCTTTGAGATCCCGATTTGTTAAGCGAGGATGCCGAACTAACGCTGCAGAAAATCAGAAAATCCATAGATGTTAGAGGAGGGAAAGACGGAGCACGGATGACGACGGCAGGAGAGGAAAGGGGAGAGGCTGAATGAGCAGGGACACACACACACACACACCAATTCAGACAAAACCACAGTTAAAGCTAGCAAAGTTCACGTAAATATTTTGGTGACCGTTCACATTATTGCATGATGAAAATACACTTTTCTGGAACAATCCTTGGAGATCTGGGAACACAGGAGAAAGCCCGTATTTCCAAATAAATCAGCGCAGGGAGCTCATATTGTCGCTCGATGTATTCTTTACGGCTGTATTTAAACAGGTATCTTGTCAGCGCTAGAGTTACTGCTTCTATCGCGAAGATGGGGAGAGTGCTGTAATATTTAGTATTTAGGAGGATATTTAATATTTAGGAGAATGCCTGTTGATGGGCTCTTTATTCTATGTCCTCTTCAGAAATAAGCAGAGGCACGAATGATAGACGGTGTTCTGCCGCCCTGCCACAGACAAAAAAAAAAAAAATTATCGCAAAGCTTTGCGGAAAATGTGCGCTCTGGTATTTTAATAGCCTGGATTTTTAAAAACTATTAAAGAAGGGCAAGAACTACAGCACAGACGGAGAGTGAGGAATGACAGTGGCTCTACCAGAGAGGACCTGGGAGGACGCAGAGTCACAAACCGGCCTGGAGGCAAAAAACCCCCAGATTACTGGGTGTACAAAACCTTGTACCATTTGCAATCCTTTCACTTGAAGCTGGTAAGATCGCAGCGAAAATACCTCTCCCGATATTGGATTCTGTAATTCTGGATTCGAGAAGAAGATGGACTCATCAGAAAGCAACGAGAACATGACGGGGGCTAAAAATCACCCTTGGTGGAAGGCTTTGTATTTGCTTAGAAAAGGATGGAGAAGAGACCCGGCAACAGTCTTTAATTATGTAAAAGAGCTGCAGCAAGGAAGGGAACACGCTGTTTCCCCAACTCCTCTGGAAAGCATGGGCTGTAAGGCAAAAAGTGACAGAATTAGATGGAAGCAAGGGAGACAGGGGCTGGAGAGCAGGAAAAGTATCTGAGAGTAAGCAGGGTGAACCACTTGGAACAGCCTGGGGAGGGAGGCTGGGAATATCCATCACTAGAGATTTAAAAGAGCAGATTTTTTTACCAGGTTCTTCAACTTGGGAAAAATATAGATGCTTTTTTTCAGGTGTGGACCCTGAAATGTACCATCAGAGGCACCCTTGTGCTTGCAAATTTAGGTTTAGGGTCGGGTAGGTTATTCTTGTGTAACTTTCTGCAGACCACCGAGCGCCAGTCCTGCTGAAAACCAGTTGAGGAAGGGGTCGGGTTTAGCTGGTCCCACCGCTGGAGGGGGTACCAGATGTTCTCCAGGGGTCCCAGCCAGCCTGACTGTAATACATCTCCTTCAATGTCCTCTCGTCCTCGTCGCCCTTAGACTTCTTTGGTCTTCCCTCCTTCTTGGAAGGGAAGTTGGAGGTGGAGGAATTCTTGCGAGACTCCGTTCGGGATCGAAACCCCAAATCTATGGAACAACCCGGTGTTATTGAACAGTACGCCGATATAGCTTCATACAAAATAGCGGAGAATAAAACCAGTTGGAAAACAAAGCAAGCGAAGGCCAGGAAGTGCCAGAAGTAAGGATTATCTGAGTATCCTTAATTCCGACTGCTTTGGGCATATGCATAGAGAGCTTAATTATACAATCTCTTGCCACTTTCCCTGCACCTCGAGCATATAGGTTTCTTTTTCATTCATCAATCTGTACGCAATCCAAGCCTTACCTACGCACACCTTCCAAACACTGCAGACGTATCTACCCAGTACACTGAATTTCTTCTTGTTTTGCTTTCGGAGACCATCAGTATTGATCAGTACCAGATCATCACAGAAACTCTTAATGCCAAACGGACTCGTCTTTATCACACCCCTTTGAGGTAGGGAGGTATCACTCACCCCATTTTATGGGTGGGGAAGATAGGCACAGGCAGAATAAAGCCAAAGCGATCCAGTCTCCATTATCGGGAGGCCCAGTTGGAGATACCGATGGCTTTTTTCACAGTCCTCGCAATTATTACAGCACAGCTTTCAACAGCTGGTAACACTGACCGCTTCTGGACATCAGACCAAGGAGAACCAATGCCAGCGCCCAGGAAAACAAGTGGCGACCAGCTGCAAAGAATCGTGTTAAAAATGACGCAAACCCCCTTTGCAAAGACAGGCACAGAGTTTGTTTCTTGAAAGCCGCTTCCTTTCCCTCCCATCCCCTCCAGCCTTCCCCAACACCTTTCTTCGGCAATGGAAAAGGGCAGCTGCCCCATGGATATCGTGACCCTCCGGCACACAGCCCCAGCTCGTTCCCGGAGCAGGAGGCACGGCTCCGGTGAAAAGCACATGCGAGCATCCATCAATGGGGATGGCACGAGCAAACCTTACAGGCCACCACCACCTTCTACGCTCCCCTAAGCTTCGGCAGGCATTCCTGGGAAGAATCAAGGCACTCGACTCTTAAAAAGCAAGCTGGAAAAGCAGTAACTCCATCCATCAGACCTGCCTGGGTTTTGTTGGCAAGACTCGAGGTTTCCAGAGCATGTTGCTGCCAGACCGATGTGCCCCAAAGAGGAAGGAGACCCAGCCAAAGAGATCCCTGAGAGGAGCGTTAGGATCCAGGCTCTGCCTCCTTCCCCGGCTTTGCGGGGCTCCACGGTGCCACCTATTCCTTCTACCGCCGATAAAACCGTCGTCACGCTCTTCCCCAGAGCACGAATCCCGTCCTCGCTTCCCGCCGCCCCCTCCTGCTTTGTCTCTGCTCTTCCTCGGTGGGAAGCGCTTATCTCTGCTCTTCCTCCCCCTCTCCCACCCAGTCGTGCCAACTCCGTGCGCTCGGAACAACGGCCAGATGGGAATAAGTGTTAAGAGCCTGAGGGTTAACCCGTGTCTTCTATCCCACGCACTCTCTGCTTGTTTGGAAACGCAGATTCTATTGCACACGATTGTGTGGTGTACAGATTTAGCGCTAATAGTACAGTACATCGGTATTGCTCGTGAAGTCTATCTCCCCGCTTGTATTGCACGTTGAACATCTCCGATACGGAAAACAGAAAAGACGACAGCTAACATTTTAACATCTCAAAAGGGAAGGACCTATTGGAAACAGGAAAAAAATTACTATTTTTAGTATGTATATGCATATATATATATATTTAATATTCCTCTTTCCCTTCTCTCTCTGTTAATTTGTGGATCACACATATAAATTCACAGATGTTGTACCAGCACTGCGCTCCGACAGCTTTAGCCATCTTCCAGCAACCCACACGGAGGGCGATCTGTTCCTCCAATTAATCCCTGCGCGGCAAATGATCAAGATGAAGAAACAGCTAGACGCAAACTTCTGCCTGCGGGATGGATCTCCCCCCTCCCCGCGGTTAAGAAACCCATCTGACCGGCTGCGTTTCCAGACAACAACTCCAAGGCAGGAGCTGTTATCCTTCCCTGTGGAATACTAGTACGTAGGATGGGTCTGAAACACCTAAAAGATGGGAGTATGTCTTTTTTTATTTACGGCGGCTACTCTGTAGAGAGCTAGCAATTTCCATGTGCCACTCCAAGCGTTTCGAGGTAACCTAGCAATTAGGAAGATGAATTAGCAAATTGTTAATGATGGTTTTATTGGGGTGGCGGCCGGGCACCTTAAGGCTGGGCCAGCACCCCTGGATACAGTACAAAGAGAAAACACGTCCAACAAGCATGAAAAGGCCAGAAGGTCCATCCAGCGTACACCCTTCTACAAGTCAATGCTCATAAGAGAGCCCACAAGGCTGCGGGTTCATGTTTCGCATGATGCGTCGGTGTGTGGAAGGAACAATCTAATTACATCAATCACAGAAACGCCAAAACGATGTCCCCCTCCTAAAACCTCAATTTACACGCTGACATTTCCAGAAAACCCATTTTTAATCCATGTCATCTATCAGGAGTTCCTGACATTTTTATTTACCTTGATGCTTAAAATACTGTTGCTTTTACGGAGGTACAGGCGGGGAACTGAATGCAGGTGTGACAAAATATTAGGAAGAAAAATTGGTGTCAGCCCATGAAAGCTTCTACAGATTTTGGAGAAACAGAATGGCGCAAGATCTGCCTTTAGCTTTGTCCAGAATGCCCGAGCCCAGAGGCACCTTGTCCCCTGGACAGCTTTTTTCCTGTGGTCATGACAGAATTCAGCCATTTTTAGGCAAGACTGGATCACCCCCAGAACATCCACAGCCGTGATTTGGCAGCAGTGACGGGCTGAGCGATAACAAACTGCAAGGGTGTAGGACAGGGAGGGCAACGGAGACCCTTCCCAGGAACCACAGCCCTACGCAGGTTTCACTTCTACCCAGAAGAAAAAAGCCTAACGGGTGAATCCTGTTTCTCCAGATGCTCAAATTTGCTTGGTTTTTGCATCTACACAATGAAATTTTAATGACTCCAGACGAAAGCGAAAGGACAGAGGGGTCAAGAAAAGACATCACGGCGCTAGCATTAATAATGTAGAGATGATGTCCCCACTGCCCGACGAGGACCGTGCCCTACAGCCGGGAAACAACTCATGTACTCAGCATCCTCCGCAGGTCGGCTTAAACCCGCTGCCACCTCAAGCCACCGCCAACGCGCCCATCCAAGGGGACAAATTTCATGGTCCCAACCTGCCGGGCGCTTACGGAGATGTGTCACCCTCTCCCAGGAAATCTGGGAGATGCTGGAGAAGCTTTGCTCCCCTCAATGCCAGCGTTCATGCCGGTGGGATCAACGCCAGCGTGCGATATAGCTTATGGTATGTCAAGTGTAGCCTTTATTTTCACTCTTACTTGGATAAACTCTTTATTTCAGAGACAACCTTTACTCACAAGGAACGGAGGGGTAGGAGGGGAAAGGTGAATTTTAGACATCGCAACACGTTAAGGAATTAAAAAGAAAGGGCATTTTAATTTTGGAGGAAGCAGCATAGAAAATTAAACGGAAGGTATACTTTTCTTAAAGAATTATTTTATAAATTGTATATATATATACTGTATGTACAGCAAAAATAGGAATGCCATGGAACTAAAACCGCTTATTAATTCATTTTCAACCTGGTGCAAAATCAGCCCAATAAAAATACACAATAATAACCCTTTTTCTGCTATAAAAATGACTACTCTTGGATAAAAGGGCTGCAAGCCAAGCGAGCAGTAGGCTTCTTAACCACTACCAACTCCCTTCCCTCTGAGTTTAGGTCACGTCAATAGGCCATAGGGAAAAAAAAATAATGACGCAATCATTAGACTATGACATCTTAAGCAGAAAAAAAGTGCGCTGACATTGATTTTGGTAATTGTTTGTTCTTTTTTTGTTTTTTTTTAAAGGATGGGGTTTTAACACTTCTTCTAGGGATTTTATGAACATGGTGGTACAGGTTTGCGGAGCTGGGGGTTGTAAAACGGCATTGAAACACGACGTGGCCGGCGGTACCTGCAGCTGCCTCTTCCTTACAGCTCTCACCTCACCCCGACGAGGCCTCCAAGGAAGAGTTTTGCTTTCTTTTGATTACGTTTTCCCTTGCAGAACTGCCAAAAACCTAAGGGATGAGAGTGCTTAAAAGCAGGAATCTTCCAAGGGCTACGACAAACAGCACGCCACCAGCTCTCGGTGAAATAACACGTTTATCCAGACCAGTAGAAGGAGAAAACTGCCCCCTCTTTTAGACTGCGTACGTCAGATAAATAAGATTATTTTGCTATGAGCTACTACAGGCTACAATATACTCACATAAATATATTAATGCCTATATGTGAATATGAATTTGTATATATCGGATACAGATAAGAAACACTTACGACGACGAGTAGATTACCAAGACCCGCTACAGCTTCTTGCTGGGCAAAGTCCGTCATCCCGACGCGACGTGACGAACCCGCGACAACCCGGCTTTTGCCACCCTCCCCCTCGCTGCACCAGTGCAAAACGCTTCCCGACCCTTCGTTAGCGTGCCCCTGCCTCCATACTTTACCGAGAAAGCCGGCTCCATGGGTTGGACTCAACACAACCCTGCCCCGGCTGCAAGGCAGGGGAAGCCCCTGCAGCCTTTTCCACCTGGGATAAGGTTTTTCAGGATCGCTCCAGCTTCTGTGCCCGCAGCGGGGAAAGTACGAGGGAGCTGCTGGACTCGGCTTTGTCGGAAAAAAGCTCAGGTTTAAGCCTCGGCAGCAAGGTCGGGGGCCGGATTTGCGGAAGGGGCGAGGAGGCGCAGCGACAGCGGAGCTGAGGATGCTCAGCAGCTCTGCAAATCGCAACTTTCAAAATTAAAAAAAAAAAAGAAAAAGACAAAAAAAAATAATCATCCCACTCTCAGTGGTTTGAGAAGATCCTCAATACAGCGCCTGTCCTCCTCTTAACATACAAGCGGAGCTGGACCGAGCAAGTACGATAGGTCTCCAACAGACACGTGCATGTGGGAGACGGCTTCTTTCAGCATTAGACTACGTTACCGAAGCATCCCCCTACCAGAGCGGGAGCAGAAATGTGCTCCCGGTATTATTTACACAATATAAAGTGCATTACGATTTCATTATTGAACTGACAGACTTTCTGCCGGGGACCATACAATTTCAAAACAGAGGCGAGGGCTTGAATAGGAAATTCTCTCATGAGAAAGAGGTTCAGACTGGTGCTCTTCACCCTGTCCTCCTAAGGATTGTTTTTTGGCCGTTCTTTCTAGTGCAAATAAGCTTGTGTTTTCTCAAGTTTAAGGGACATGGCAGTTTCAGGGCATCGGGAACGAACATTTAAAACGCATTAGGGATTCGGCGTTCCCGAGCGTCTCGCCGGGCGCGAGCAGCTCGCGGCATCGCCGCTCTCGGAAGCTGAAAAAAACAAAAACCAAAACCGCGCTGGCAAAAATAACGAGGAACCCGTTTCCGAATCTCACCGTTCAAGCCTTGCATTGCTACGTTTACAGTGAGTCTGTATTACCCTCCAACGACAACATCGGCAAACATCGGTGCTTTCCACGGCGGTGGAAACCCACCGCTAGTGGTTTACCCCCAGGTGATCGGCTGCGAACGTGAAGATCCCGATCCAATTTTTAGACACTAAGGTGCATCCCGCGCCAGGGGAGTAAATGCATTAGCGGATCCTACGGGATACCAAGCCCGACGCGGTAGCCAGCAGAACGCTGAATTCCTGGGTGATATTTACAATAAACTAATGCTACTCATTTAAAAAAAAAAAAAAAAAAGAAAAAGGGGTATTTAAAAAAATGGGCAGCAACAAGGAAAGCCATTTCGCATCTTTTTTTTTTTAAAACGGTGAAGAAAATATCCCTTTCCAATCGCTTTGCCCGTCGCAAGTATTTTCTTCCCCAGTGCTACAGGAACAGGGTTGGGGAAGGCATGATCGCTTACGACACAGGCGGCGAATTCCAACGTAGGAGCTTTTACAATCCCTGGAGGCAAAGGTGGGCTGGGACGGGGAGATGTCAGGCTGGTAGGGGAGGAACGCCACGTCGAAACGGGAAGGGGAAGGAGAGCCTAAAAAGTTTGTACATTCATAGCTCCGGTTTGTTGGAACAGAAGTTAATTTTTGACTCCAGGCACTGTGATGGGCAGCAGCAGTCAGCGATACGCTAACGTACGCATCAAGGACTCATTCACTAAATTCTGGTTTCACACCAATAATAGGATGTAGAGTTATTTTAATGTCAGGTTTGTGGGTTGTTTTTTGTTTTGTTTTGTTTTGTTTTTTAATTGACCTGTTAAAACCATTGGGACCGAAGCCCTAAGAGCGACGAGGAACCAGTACCCCGTTTAACCTCCAGCCGATTCATCACGGTCCGCTTGCTGTTTGAGCGGTGGAGCGAGAACGTCTCTCCGAGAGTTGGAAAAAAAAAGTACCTGAAAGAGCGATCTCCGCAGAAACGGATGGGAGTTTTTGACGGTAAGCCAAAGGAACTGGTTTTTACCTAAAGGGGGAATCACCTAAAACAGTGAAATTAACTTTCTTCTTGTCACAACCGTAACATTTTCCTAAAGGTTCTTTGGTGACTTTGGTGCAAGCTTTTCTTTTTTTTTCTTTTTTTTCTTTTTTTTTAAAGTTAAAACAGATCGACTAGTTTTAGTACCCAAACTAAAGTCCAGATTATCCTCTTGGTTCCCACCCCTGCCTCCCCAACTTTTCTCGTTAGGGTTAATGACGTTAAACAGGTAATAGCGTTGGGATTGAGCGTGGCGGTGCAGCGCGCAGGTGGGGCCAGACTAAGAGCCATGAACGGGTCTGGTTGGAGATAAATAACGTTTCTCAACGGATTAAAGAAAGCCAAACATGTAACGGCTGCATGGAAAAATAGCCGGACCACGTGCACGCTAGGCCACTCTGTAAAAAAAAAAAACAACAAACCGATTCAAACAATTATAAATACCTAATTAGACACAGTAACTTCGACTTTAAAAAAACGTTCAAGGCGGGCAACACGTTATTGGAATTACCCACTGGTTTCAGAGGGGAAGGAGCTGGTCGCCCAAGGGCTGGAAAAGCCCCTTACGTTAGAACTATTCACGTTTTTAATAAACAAGAAAGAATGTTCAAAATCTTTCATCAACCTCCTAAACAGGCAATTGTACACATGCTCCCTCCAGGCAGGGAGTTTATATCGCGAGATGTAAAACCGATGTTACGCAGACTTTAGCGGGACGGCCCTGGAACCTGGCGGTGGGTGATCGGGAATGGAATTGCTCGAGGATGGCCCCAGCTCGGAGCGGGTGGGAAGTGGTGGTGGGGGAATGGCAGGGCACGGATATTACCTCCTAACGACAATACCTGTAACATCAACACGACAGAAAACCCAAGGCGGCATCAACCACGGCTTCTGCAAACGCGCTAGGGGTTAAGTACGAGAGAGATGCCGTTTTATACGAATCTAATGGTGCACCAAACCCCCCAAAGGTCTTTCTCACAGCGGGAGGAGAACAACGCCCGGGCGTTTTCCTCGCAGGGGCTCTCCCCGTGTTCATCTCACATTTGGGAGAGAAGCCGGGAGCCTCGGTGGCGGCTCGGTCCCTCCACCTCCCAATACCCGCTCCACAGCCGCCTGCTGCAACCCGTAACACCTCTAATACAATAATACATTTTGCACTTTTGAACAAAATGCATTAAAAATAAAAATAAAAGAAAAATCACCAGCCTTGCATGGGGCTGAACGCATAGATGAGGAGTGGGTTATTATTCACGGGGATTAATTCAGAAGGCTTAGGGCTCGAATAGAGCTTCGCTATCCTGGGATCCCGGGGTTATTCGGTCAGCACAAAACTACCAAACGAATAAAAATCTTCCGCACTTCACCAGCACGTTATCAAGGTCTGACCAGTTACGGAGGTTTTACCCGCACAGAATATGGTTTCAAACTCAATAACCAGCAGATACCGATTTTAAAATCTCTACCTCTCTCCTCATACGCAAACCGGCGACTCACACAAAGTCGTCTTCCGTTGTAGATGCCCTACGGCTACGCTGCTCTGCCTTTTGACCGAGCACAGGCAGAATTCAGTCCCGGAAAACCCGTCATAAGCAGAAACCGATACATTTCAGCATAACGGTTGGGTTTGGTTGTTTTTTTTGTATCCCGTTGAAGTGCAACACAAGCCTTATCTAGACTATTTAAAGGTCAGAGTGCCGGAATTTTTTTTTGTGCTGATACTTCCATAGTCTTCAACAGTCGAAGCGGCTGACTCCTACAGACTCGGGAGGTCGGTACTTTCGTTAATACATAGGGAGATGTTCGGGGCGTAACTCAACGTGATAACCAGACTCCTGTAACATTACGGACTGGAGTTAGCAAGAACTACCGGAAAAGGACTTTACAAAAAAAAAAATGGGGCGACTTGAAATTACTATAGGTCAGTCCCTCTCACCAATTTCTGCTTGTTTTGTTTTTTTTATTTTGCCAGACGGCCAGTCCAATGCACTCTATTCGAGACCCTCTTGCTCTTCACCACTGTCCCCTCTGGCATCCATCCTTTTTTCTTTATGGCTGTTGTAAATTCTCCTCATCTCTTCTTCGTACTTGATAAAATTTTCCCCAAACCGTGTCCACGCTTTGTACGGAACCGTGATGGTGTTACGGTAGGGCGGCCTCACCTCACTTACCTTCAGGAAAATGCCGTACCTGTTGGATCCCACGTCGAAGTAGAAGCGCTTGTTGTCCACTCGGAAGGAGGTGCCCTCGGGGAGCTCCGGGGGCTCATCGCCTCCCCCCCGCCGATCCTCTATGTCCCCCTCGCCGTATTCTTCGATCAGCTGGACCAAAGCATCCCTGAACTCGATCATCCCTTGCGCCGGAAGGACGATCGTCTGCTCCTGTCCCAAGCTGTGGCCAAAATAACCCATCATGCCAGGTCCCCTGCTCATGGTTTGCCTAATCCGCAAGAAGCGCCCTCGCTGGTTCTCCTTCAGGTCCAGGTAATACTTTCTGTTGTCCCTCTCGATGTACTCCGTTTTGAGGACACTGTGAGGGTGCTCTTCGGAGCCGACAGACGCCGGGGGCGAAGGCGGCGGGTGCTGCTGTCGCCTCCGCGGATGCTGCTCTTTGTCATTGCTGTGCTCGTGCCGGTGACCGTGGCCGCCTTTCAGGCCCAGGTGGGCGTAGTGCTCGATGAAGTCCCCCAGGCAGTCCTTCAGCTCGGCGGCCACGGACAAGGAGAGGGTCAGCTTGCTTTTCCTGATATTGTCCTGCCGGCCTCTTCCTATCCAGACCTCGGCGATCTTCAGGAAGCGGCCTCGGGAGCTCTGCTTCACATCCAGGTAAAAGCGCTTTTTCTGGATGTCCACCCTCTTGGAGGCCAGCTCCTGGATCTCCATGCAGCCGCCCTGGGAGGAGGCCGGGTAATGGTACTGCTGCTGGGACTGGGAATAAATGCTCCTCTGCAGACCAGAGCCTCCCAGGTTCCTTCCTCCTCCTCCGCCTCCTCCTCCTCCTCCTCTCCCTCTTTCCATCTTTACCAATCAGCTGGAAATAATACATAACAGAGACAGAGATGACAACAGCAGCATCAGGGGCCTGCTCGGCTCCTCGGCAGCGTCTCTCTTTGGCGCTGCTCTCCCTACAAAGGCGCCTGCATCCCTCTCGGCTGCCACGGCACGCAGCAGCGCAGCACCAGCATCCCGGGTGCTCTTCCCCTCCCCGGCT
>VYZM01000965.1:30433-41644 GCA_013398915.1 Dromas ardeola | reverse complement strand
TGATGTTTAATGTGGATTTTTCTGCATGCCTGTAAAGATGTTCAGTAGTCAGGCATACAATGATACTTATAATCTATATCATGTCACCCTTTACCCTCGTAGTTATTCTTTTGTGGGGGGCTTTAAAGAGGAAAGATCTTTCATTTTAGTCATTCTAAAACATAATCATGAACTTAAATGCATTCCAGTCTGAATAAACACCCCTTAAAATAAGCATGAACAGCACATAAAAAACATTCATCATCTTCACATTTCTGAACGGTACACTTTTCCGCCTATGAACCGTATATAGTCCATGTCTGCAGGAAGCAACAAGGCTCTGCTTCTGCAAAACTAAAATTGCTGTACGTGGCTGGATTTCTCCTTACAAATCAGCTAACAATGGGAAATCCTAAATGGTGTTAGGAAGAACTTACTGTATGAATTGGTGAATGTACCAGAGTATTTTCATAGGTTTCAAATTATAGTTAGTGCTATTCGATCCTAGTTAACCACATGACATTTTTTAGGAAAAAGAATGGTTAACATTTTCTCCGCAGTGTCTTAGTCACTGAAGCTGCTGGGCAGAGTATTGTAGCTTCTTAATTTATAGTCTATGAAATTACATGAATGCATTGAGTCCCACACTGAATTACATGTAGTTTTTTCTCCAAATTGCACCTCTATAAAAACAGGTATTAGTACAGGGGACCTTTAGGTTATTTTGTTTCATTGTATGGAGGGCAAATATCTCAGGGATTAATACTAACAAAAGCAAACTGCGAACACTTTGAAATATTTCTACTCCTGTTAAACCAGCACTAAGAAAACCCTTGGGTACCCATGACAGAATAAAAAAACCCCACAAATCTGGTTCTATTGATTGTCATGGACAAAGGTAAGGAAGAATTAATGTAGACTAAACATTCTTACTTGAGCTGTGAAAGCTTCTTAGACTCTAATTCTCACAAATTCCTGCAGATATTTATGTTGGTCTGTGATGCGGGTGACATGATGCATTCAAAACCATTTTTCCTTTGTTTTAAATACAAAGTATTCATGTTGTGTCCGGGATCAAAATTTTTGCAATTATATTCCATGTAAACTTTGCTTGGCTTCATGAATCTGGATGAGTCCGCAATTTTTGATAGACAAATATGTTAAGGAATCTGTCTTGATCAGTAACCTCAAGTATGAAGAAGAATGATTTGATGTTTGAAATGTACGGCAATTTTAATTTTGCAGTAGCTTGGTCAGAAGGGAGTCAATTTAAACGGATTAGAAAAATATAGTTGTTTATCAACTCCCTGTGAATATTTTATACAAATAAAATATATATGCACATTTAATTTTTCTAAAAGTATAAATTGCAGTAATAAATACCTTGTCACATATTGAAGTTTAATACCTAGATTTCTCAAAAGCACAGGAAAGATACTGGCAGAGAATTTTACAGATAATTCTGTGAGTGAAGAACTCAGCTGCCATTGAAATTCAATGTCTACTATGTACTCCTTTTAATCCCTGTGAAGATTCCTTCAGAACTAAACGTATACTTCAGCACTTTTTTCACAGAGTCAAAATCAATATGATAGTTTGAATACCCATGCAAAACATGGTCCTACAAATTAATATTTAGCAGTACAAGAGCACAAGAACCCACTGAGGCCATGCAAGAGAATCTTTTAAGGAAAAACTACATGAAGGGGCTAAGAGCTTTGAACCTCATGTAGAAGGTGGCTTTGTAATCAAGCCGTAGGTGTGCCTTGTATGAGCCATAACAACACGATTATTTAGGGAGGAGATCCTTTCACCTGAATATGGATGGTGCAAATGTTCCTGTGCTTATACACAAAGAAATAAGTCAAGCTGGTTTGGGGTTTTTTTGTTGTTGTTTTTTTATTTTTTTTTTTTAACTTAACCGTAATACAAGACAAAAATTAAACAGGTGACATGAGGTGGCACAACAAATGGATTAAGCACTTTTTAAAGGTTAGTAGCAGTCTTGGGGCCTAAAAATACTCTTTAAAAGTCACTGTACATGATGTGCAATTAGATGTATGAGATTCTGCATAATTTGGCATATGTCAGAGATAAGATTCCCTGCAGAGCTGCTTTGACTGCAGAATATAATAGATGTGGCCTTTTAGGTTTATAAAGACAGTAGTACAGTTAAAAATCATATATTTCCAAGTATTTAAAAAAAACTCCAAACACTTCAAAATACAAAAATGTTCTCTCCTAATGGCAAATCAAGTTTATTCCAGAAAAAAAACCCAGAACTAAACTCATCTTGGTGAGCTTGGTCTTGCAAGGTCCCTAGGGCCCTGGATCTAGCTTTTAAATAGGACAGGGCAAGACAATCCAATACTTGCTTGTGACTGAGCTCTATTTCAATAACATCTTTGACTGTGGCTTGCTGGACCTCAAAAAAGCAATAGATAATATAAGAAAGAAGTAATCACTATCCTGCAAAATTCTTTACCTCTTCTCTGCGCTTGAGCAAAGGGCACCAATAATGTGGCTTTAAATTAACATAAACTATTGTACAAGCTATTGTATTAAGCTAACTCAATGCCTTTATTTGCCTGTCTGGTAAATTGGTGAGTCTTCAGAGTGAAAATAGTTTTTTAATTGAAAATACTTAGTACAAACTGGTCAAATAAGGTTTTGTAGAATTTGATCACAGACATTTCTCTGGTTTGTTTCCAAGGAATTTCTTTCTATTTGTAACACCAACGCTTACATAACTTGGTAAAAAGAATGTAGTGACAGAAGAGACTGGCTATGGACGATGGAAGCCCACTGAAGCCAATTACAGCCCTTCCACTGATTTTAACAGGCTTTGGATCAGACATGTAGGGAGGGGAAAAGATGATGGCACTGACTGCAAATATGGCAGTCAACATGGACAGCCTTAGAACTGGACACTGCAGACAACACAAGAGCAATTGCAGCTGCGACTCTCAACTCTACCCAAAGGTAAGCTATAAGACTATGTAAGGCTGGAAAGTTGATAGGAAGGTACTGAAATTTTCAGAACTACGTAGTACTAATGAAATAGTTGTGTGAGTGGAGAATATGAAGTTCTATTTGAAATCAGTTTTCATTTGCTATCCTGTATGGTCTTAATTGCATAACAAAGTAAACAAGAACACGTCATATGTGATTTTTACGGTTACTGTCAGACTATGAGACATCTTTTTGCATTGTTTCACTTATTCTTGTCATCAGCACAGGTTCATAATTATTTAAACTACACTAACAAATAAAATTCACTGCCTTTCCCACCTTACTAATGAGATGTGTACAGTGAAAAGGATTGTCATGAGATAGACACATTGATCATCTGTCTACCCAACGTGGTACTCAAAAAAGGTAGTGGAAAGCAAAGATCTGAGGAGCTTTGAAAAATGCATTAATATCTCCTCTGCTGCAGCTTCTTCGAAGGCATCATTCTCTCAAAAAGCAAATTAAAAAGGAAGAAGTGTCAAGACGTGGAAGATATGTTTGGCCTGAGGGCAAGTGCCATCTGGCACTCATGTTTAGAATGAGTGTGAAGCAGACAGTTTTGGAAGTGAATGTTGTAACAGGAAAAATTGTGATGCATTTTGGGAGAAAGTCTAAGTGAGAGACTTCAGGGTTTTTTTGTTTTAAACACCGTGTACCTTTTTTAAAAGGTTAGTGCATGATTTTCAAATACCACTGCACATCTGTGCATCAGTGCCTTGTTTCATGAGCCCTGGTCTCTTTCACTTTCTTAGTGACCTATCAGTGCTGGGAATCCCCTTCATCTTCAGAGGTTTCTGAACTGATCTGAACTACCAGTAATTGAAATGTCTTGGAAGAAGAGATCATGATGGGAAGAGGATGTGTGTTCCACATTGTGAAAGCTCACCTAGCAGTGAAAATATGGAAACTTTACTGTTTATAGTGGAATTGGCGTGAAGCAGAACGCTTAAGTTTGTGGGTCACATTCTTGTGAGATATCAAACAATTGTATCAAACAATTGTAGAGTGGTTCAAGCAGCTGGGAAGGCACTAAATAATCAATGCTATGAAGTAAGGAGGCAAAGAGAATACAATCCCAATTTCAGGTATGCTCTCAAATAATATCTGAATGTATTGGCCTAAGCTGAACTTTATGTTGTTGCAACTTGACAACTTCTGATACCTAAGCCAGCTCATTTACAGCTAGCTTGGTTATCACTGTACTAGATTTAAATCTGCACCCTCATGAATAGACTGAACTGATATAACAAAAAAATACAAAGAAAAAGAGGACATTTTTCAGTTCCTTATATGCCAATCCTATGAGACTCCATAACAACCAAAAGAAGTTGAAAATTCTCGTTGTGGAAAAGGAATTGGACATAACTGGCATTCCTGAGACTTAATGTGATGATTCATGACTGGAATGCTAATATAACTGGTTATTGCATATTCAAAAAAGTTAAGACTATGTACAAGAAGAGCAGATAGGGGAAACATTCTACATATTCAGCATTCTACATCTATCTCTTTTAGAATGACTGGTAAATCAGAAGTATAGGTTTCAAATGCACCTAAAGGAATATGATAACAATGCCAAGGTAGAAATCTATTACAGACCATCAGATCAGAAAGTGAGATGAGTTTCTTTCAAAATGTTTGTCCATAATGTGTCGAAATAAAAAAAAACAAAACTATTTTTACATAAACTGGGAGCTATACATTGAAAGTTTTGTGTATATGATGATAAAGAAATATTTACTGAATGAAAAAAAACAAACCATAAACAAAAAACCAACTACTTTACTCAACTCAAAATAACTACTTTGGCCTTCAGAACTTCAGAATCATGGATTAAAATGATAATGACTCTCAAGATAGGAGGTTGGTGGTTGCCTGGGAAACAGTGATCATCACCTGATTTCTTTAAGACAGACAAAGAACAGGATGCAGCTTCTCCCCCATCATGTGACAGAGAAAACATGCTGTGTTGGGCAGGGTTAATGCAGGAAAGATGTCTGCCTGGTCCATGATTTTATATCTTTGGTCTTTACTGGTGGCAACTTTCCTAACCGGCTGGAAATTATGCATGAAGTGACTACAAGGAAAAAGTCAGTGAAAAATGATTCAATTGTAAGATCTGTAAAATGAGATAGTGGAAGGCCAAAATAATCAGTACAACACAAAACCAGTTGCTTTAACTATAGCTTCAACTTTGATGAAAGCCCATCCTGGCTGAAGGCAGCAATTTTTAATACAAGTCAACGTATCAAACATAAGAAAAGAAAACTATCAATAGCCGTAGAAACCAATTTAGAGTTTACTGATAAGACATTAGGAAAATGTATGGCTGACAACTTAGAAGGAAAATAGGGAGGATCTTTTAATCTATATTAGGAGAATAAAAAAAGACACTTTTTCAGACAGAAACCGTGGAATTGCTACAGATGAGGTAGAAAATGTATGAACATTCAGTAAACATGTTCTACTGTATTTTGAAGAAGTTTGACAATAATTTTAAATCATCTAAGCAGGATGTAGGAAGAGATGTTAGACAACGTTTATTTAGAACTGATATTTTATAGTCAAGATGCCCAGAGTATCCCTGCCCAAAAGACTTACAAGAATGTAATAAAGTGTACAAAAGATCACTGTGTTCCTAGTGCTACCAGAAAATATCAGATGCCTGGAAGAGGGCTAATGCTGTATCAGTACAGAAAAAAAATTAGTAAAAAACTAGAGGGGATGACAATAGTTTTTTCAGGCTTGTTATCCTGGCAAGAACCCATGGAAAACATGGAAACACTAATATGGGAGTCAGATGACAAAAATTACAGATAAAAAACAATGTCAGCCATATTTATGAAAATGGCAGGACTGAATTTGCACATAGTCTGTCTTGTCAAATTCTTCAACAAAATTTCTGACCTAGTTTATAAAAATAACTGAACAGATGCAATAATAGCCTTTGTACAGCATTATAATCAGTACTGTAAGATAATCTGATAGTAAATTAATACAATACAATATCTATATATCTTACACTAAATAGAACAAAAACTTACTAATTGAAGGACTAGAAAAAACACGTCTGGTGGAGTTCTTCAGACATCAGTATAAAACCTGGAGTTATTCAATACTTTCACCAATGAGGCAAATGAATAAAAAAACTTCTGATAAAATCTGTGGATCATGGAAAGGCTAGAGAAGATAACTAATGATAAAGGCATAGCAGTCATACATATCAATGCCCAAATATTCTGTATATGATAACACTATAACCTCCAAAGCTGAGCTGGTCACATAAACACATAAAACTGGCATAAGACTGGGACTATGCAGATATAAAAAATCAATTTTCTATTGATTCTGGAAAAAATAGATGAAAGTGTTCACATTTTTATCCTGCCCCAAATGTGCTCTTTTCAGAGACAAAAATGTCAGTTTCATTTTGATATGCATGGCATTTCAAATACTCAGCTGTTTTGATTTTACATGGTTTTGTTGAATTGAAAATTCAAAATATAAAATGCAAAAGTGTGGATATAAAATCTGGAGTATTTTGAATGAGAACAATCCAGTGTTATAGTTTTTTAAAAGGTTAGTTATGGAGCAGCTATATTATTTTTCACAAAATGCTCTAGAATTTCCCAATACTGTACAGTTAAGAAACTGCAAATCTCGAAGTTCAAAATTCTTACTTACAGCATTTCTGTTTCACAGAAGACTATTTGAGGACCATTAGTGCTGCCTGGGATTTTTATCTTTTGCTATTCATTAGTTGCCAGCAAACCCTTTTCTGGCAGTTGTTACTGCTTAGCAGCATATCTATATTGTTAGATATCTTGATCTCATTTAATTGACTTCAGAGTGAAGGATGGAGGCTCAAGTAAGTATGCGACTTTGAAGTTTCTAATGTCTTTTCCACTGGGGGCAGAAGCATCATTTATCTCGAAATTTATGTGCATAACATACAAGTCAACTTCCCCATCCAAAACATCTCTCAAAAACTTCAAATATCTTGTGTTTTGATAATGCCTATGGATAACCATTAGGACCTTATCCTAGATGCAGCATTCAGAGGCGCCACGTTTCCATTCTCCTCTTTCCCCTTCTAGGAACTGTCAAACAGAAGAGGCACAGGAGTCCCATGCTTAGGGTGAGAAGCAAGTGCCTTTCTGCTTGCAGATACCTGCTGACTTCCTAGTAAACTGTGAGGATACCTGAGAAAATTACAGACAATATCTACTTGTGACTCCAACTTTTGTGGCCTAATACCCTTGTTGTTGGCATGCATCACATCCATCTCTGTGGTATATATATAAAGGCCTACCTGGTAAGGAAATGCTTCCTTTTGAGATTCCTCATCTGAGTTCATATCACTTGCAGTATTCTACCATCTGGAGCTGTAGAATCAGTAGAATGATACAGATCTTCCTCATTCTTTTTTTTTTCCTTCCTCATTCTTTTTTTTTTCCTTCAACACATAATTTTCTTTGCTACTATATATAAAGATATACAGATAAAATTGTAATCCTCGAACAAAGAGAATACTGCACTTCCTATCACGAAAATAAACACAGGTCTTGCACTTGTATTTTATATGAAGCAGAGTTCAGAAGGACTAAAATTAACTATTTAAAAAAAAACAAAACACAAAAACCTTAAGCAGAGAGGATTAACTATGCACAAGGACTGATGTGGAAGTAAATTAAACAGGCCTTTTTCTCTCCTGTTTACAAGAACTGTCAGAACTGTAGTCCTAAAGACACTGACAAACCCCAGAAAATTACTTTGATTTCCTGACAGCTGCTTTCTATTACTTTGGTCTTATTTTCCCAGAAGTCTGCTGGGAAAATATCTCATCTACCATGCCTTTTCAGCTTATCTGCCTCATCCCCCTTTAATATCCTGGGTCCTGCTATGTCATCATAAAAATGGAATGAAGGTGCTGGTTATCTGCCTAATGGTCCCTACTGCCAAAAATTGGCTGGCAGGTTTGGAACAGAAAACCACATTAAAGCAACCATATGTATTTTTTCCTGGCTACAAAAAAAGACAAAGGGAATAATAAGTAAAACACTTTGGTCTCAGGAAATGTTTGAGTCCAATTTTCATCAACATTCTCCATAGAAAACTGTTAAGAGAAGAAGTGGTTTTCTTAGTCTTTTAAATCACTCTGACTCCATAATACCATTGTTTAGACTGATTAAAAGGAATGTGAACTGTTGATGCCCCAATTGCCTCACAAATTAAGTGTCCTTGGTTAAAATTGTCAAAGTAAGAAACAATATTAAGTGTCTATCAGTGTCTCTAGTGTCCTGACAGAAACAATAACAAAATAAGCTGCTGTTTTGTCAAGGGCTCTTTAAAGATGCCCTGTTTACTTTTGTTTATCATGCAATAATTTGCAGTTAGTTACATAGAACATATACTATTTAAATGCTATATATATACGGGTGCAAAACATCTGCATGTCTTTGGGGTATTTTTTGTTCACCTATGGCACCATGCTTTCAAAATCCCACTTCCCTGTGACATTGCCTTCCAGGTTTTAAAGGTTAAAAAAAACTTTAACAGTTTACGAAAAATGCCTCATAGCAGTGAAATACCCACCCCTCATGGGCTTGGTTGTTTGCCAATTACTTTATAGCCAAAAGCAACAGAAATTGCTCAGTACTGCAGATTCAGCACCTGAAATACAATACCTGCAGGAAAGGGCAAGAACAACTCTAACCAACCAAGGAGTTAGCTACCTGGGGCAAAATGTAATTTTTCACTGTCTTTTTGACAGATCAAAGGTCAAAGTAGAGAGAAATCATATGTACCTTTCACTGTATTTTTCAGCGTACATGTCTCTGTACAAGTCCGTAAATGAACGGTTAAAAAAAAACCACCATAATGTGGCTGTGTGGTGCCTAAGGTCGTCTTCACAGTTCTTTTTTTTTTCCCAACAAGCCAGTGGAGAACCTCTCATGTTAACGAATAAAGTCTTACATACAAGTTTCATCATATGAGATCTTATGAGGTTATCAGCCTGTACAGAATTCTGACTTACATTGAATTCTTTTTTGATCTTCTCATATATTTCTGTCTTCAGTCCTTCTTTTATCCAGCTACGTGGAAAACACTAGGAATAAAAAAAATATACATGATTTTTTTGAAACAAAGTCCTGAATATTCATTATGTATTTGCAGACAACGGACTGTCCATGAGTGAGCATGACAATTAAAAGTAATTTTATGGGGAATAACAGCCGGTCTGAGAGTTAGAAGTGGGTGGTATCTATGAGCCATATTTCACTAACAGCTATTAATGGCCACTTAACCATTGTCATCAATGTGAGCTACATGGGATAAAAGACCTACTAAAGGGCAACCAACTTGAAATCCAAACAATAAGAATGCAATCTATATTACAAGCATCATCTCCTTTAATTTTCCATTGAGTTACATTATGCTTACACTTTATATCAATGCAGCCTGAGTTGACCAACATTGAGTGACAGAACTTGGCTGTTTAAATTACTTTAAGGTGATTCATGTGGTGCATGTGGTGCTAATAGTGTAGGTAGCAACAACAAATGACGATGAATAATGAAATTGAAAGAGACAAATAACATTCAGTTAGCTGAGGCTAATTTTGATAGCAAGTGCTGAATACAGTCCATAGCTATTACAGTGCTGAATGAAATACATACAGTAAATGTCTCCAGTCCTGTAAGTTACACTCGCATATTAATTAAATTATATGCGGGTATCTTGTATTCTGAGATTTTGGTAGCAACATAATTGCTATCCATTTGCTGCAATAACGTTTACTTTGAGAGACGTTCCTGAAAAAAAAGTAGAAGGAATTATGCTTGGATGCACAACAGAGAGGTCACAGGTACTTGGGAGTATTTACCATCTGCTGACTTTAGTTTCCATCTGTGTGTCTTACTGGCATTAAAATTCTTCAACCACCATGATCAAATTGATTGAGAATTGATGAAGCTAATACCATTTTAAAGCCCTGACATCATCTGAGGGTAGCTAAACTCGACACGTGACTGGTGGTGGATGACTGGTATTTTGACTCTGGGCGTATGCAGGACTAGCTCAGACTCTGAGAATACAGGGTTTGAATCCCCTCAGGCAGAGCAGGACCTTCATTTAGGTCTTAAACATTCTGAGTAGTGTTCTGACTTCTAGGCATCATATTAACAGAAGTAATTAGGTACATAATTCTCCTGGGTTTCAGTGGGACTTAAGTTCCCAAAAGATAACTGAAGAATTGGATGAAAGCTTTTTATATAAAAAGAGCATTGTCACTACCATGTTGTCTTCTTTTGTTCTATTCCAGTGGTTAAATTTTAAATAAAGAGTAAACCTACCTGAATCTTTCAAAAGAAAGATTAAATGGCTATATACTTGAGCAGGATACTGGTTGTTGGTCCTTAGTGAACAGTTATGAAAGGTTAGAAATTATATTCACCATCTCAGCATTTCCTTCTTGGATAATTTACTCATCACATTGGGATTCCAATTGGCAGCTCACAGCTTACCTTTTAAGTCTTGCAGATAACCATGGCATTTCACTTATGTTTCTGGATTCCACTCTGGAGTCCAGGCATCTAAATGCCTGCATCGAAATTGCAACTATGAGCATCTACACTCTTTGTTGTACCTAGTCTGTGATTTGTTGGAGTGAGATTGTTTACAGTAAATGGATCATTTTTACCTCATTTTCTTTCTTCACCTTATTATTTTCTGTTCTTTGTCTGATGGAAAGAAAAACGTTTTCCCTCATTTTATGGGTGTAATGCCAAATGTTGATTATGCTACTCAGTCAAACCCCAACAAAATTGCCTAAAACACATGGCTATCACCTGATAATATTTCATAGAATAATTAGTGTGTTAATACCCAAATACATAAACATTTTATTTTGTATTTGTAGATATTAAATTTCTTTCTGTCTTATAAATAAATGTGATACTTTCTCCAGAGTCCTATTCGAAATGTTCTGTATATTTTCTGATGTCATGGTTATTTTGTAAGATTTTGGTTAATAATGCCAGTTCATTATTGACTGTGGCAACAAAGTTTATCAATTATGAATTCAACATTTCAGCTGTCATGGGTGATCCAGTGAAAAAAAAATCACCGCTTTAAAGGCAATTTTGTATTCTCATTGCAATTAATTGAAAACTAGGTCAACAGCCACTCCAGACAGACAGTGATATTAAATGGGGTGGG